>OMLC01066453.1:0-10976 GCA_900302585.1 Regalecus glesne | reverse complement strand
ATATATAAACACGAATATTTTACAGTATGTTTAGAAATATAGGAAAAAACAAAGTATTCCATATGTCTTGATGCATGCTCAATAATCCACGTATGGAAATCACAAAAAGAGTTGAATCAGTTCAACTGGATCAGAAGTTTATTTGGAAAAGTTTCATTTTGTTGAGAGGGGGGTGAAGGAGGCCGTTTATGTGAAGAGGGAACGACCGTCTTTGAATAGGGGTGGTAGCCTGAGAGTACACCTATCAGCGTCTTACAATGCCGTGATTGCGAACCTTCCCCAATCCTCTGTGAATGGTGCCCATTGCCACTGAATGTGCAGTTGATCACCCAACTCTCATGTGAAACCAACCTATTGTTGTGTGGCAGCAAGGTACTGTTTATAAGGAGGGGGATGTTTGCCTTCAGCTTAGACTGAAGAAGTCACCTGGTGAGTGACGAAACGTTTCTCAATAAACTTCTGATCCAGTTGAACTGATTCACCTCTTTTTTTGTGAAAGTATTCCATAGTTTCATCATTGCTACCCTTAAAAAAAGTAGCTTGAATATGCTGGTACGGCCTTACAGCAGAGAAAGGGTCTCCTCCCTCGGGCCTCTTTACCATCGTTATAATTGAATGTGTGGGGGCGTCTGAGCCGGTGTACATGTGCTGGACAGGGAGCGGGTGAGTGAAACTAGAGCCTGGAAGCTATAGAAATGTGTTAAATATGTAACACATGGTGGTAGTGATGCCCTCTTGCTATGCCGGACGTTACGGGTCAGCCATGTCTCCAAGAGAACAGGACCTCCGTCGCTCCAAAGCAAGGACCACTTCTGTCCATGGGCATTGACTATCAGCATTGCACTGGGCAAATATGGCCTGAGCAGATTTAGAGGATTTGTATTTATTCTCCGAGCAACTTTTACTTTTTTTGCTTTAATATAAAGAACTTGCTACGATTCACAAAGTCTATAATCAATGGTAAAATATATTTTGATTTAAAATGTATTGTTATAATTACTTACACTATCAAAGTTATTAATGCAATCATGATGTTTGTATTTCTTTCCCAATCCACAGCCCTGAATACTAGCCAGCTCATAAAATACAAAAACATATAAAGTATTGTAACAGAAATAATAATGTAATCTTAAATATTTACTATTTTTGTTTGTAGGACGTGACTTGGCATTACATGCAAAGCTAAGTATGGCTATCGATATCAAATAAACAAATAAAATATGGACCTGAGACAGAGCAGCCACTCACACAGCATGACATCTCCCATCCTCACGTCTTCACTCTTATTTTCATTGCTCTCTCTATGAAACGGGATCTTTCCAGCCAATTAGTTGAAATGAAGTATTTACTGAATCTGTTGCCCAGATGACCCTGATGCCACATTTCAAAGGTGGAAATCCTGGAATTTCAGCTTGTTTTTCCTCTTTTCGCTCCTATGTCCTTATGAGTCCCAAAGGATAAGCAGTCGATGGATGCCTCTGCAATGTAGGGGGCAAATGCATCCAGAAGAGGTCACCCTGTCTCTGTTTATTTTCCAAGATTTCCTCTTATTCATCCTCACAGTAGTCTCCTTCTCTCCCCAAAAGCCCACAAGAGCCCCTCAGTGTGACAAGTTTACCTTGACCAACCTGCAGACCTCCCTGCCCACATAAAAACACTAATCACAAGGTCATAAAGACTGACCATAGGGCCATATCAATGCAGTTGCATGGCTTTCTTGTACCGACGTGATCTTATTGTTTAGATCTGAACACAACGTTGATAAAGTATTGATGAAACATATCTACAGTGAGAATACAAGTATGAAGGCTAATAAACAAATCAATTCTTACTTTTTAGTTTCAAAACAGCTTGGATTCCATTTGGTTCAGTTCAAAATGCTAATTGCATTGAACTTCTACAACCTCTGCTACTGGAGTTATTACCAAAAAAAAGAAAAAAAGAAGGAAAAGAGAAAAACTTGGAAATTTGTAAAATCATGACCTCAGCATGTGGTTGTCCAGCTGACCTCCTTTTCTCTTTTTGCTCAGTCTCTCCCTCTTTTAAAAGCGAAGCCAGAGGAGAAGGGGTTTGATGGACAGCCAACATTTATTTCAACAAGCCGACACGTAACAGGGACTCAAACGCGGCGGGACACCGTCGTGGAGAAATCACTGCATGCCACCCACTAAGCTCCCATGCGCAGATAGAGAAAGTCACAGAGAAAGAGAGAAAGAGAGAGAAAAGGGAGGAGAGAGAAAGAAAGGGGGGGAGGGGTTGCCGACTGTGTGAGCCAGGGTCCATGGCTCATCAGCAGGCCCCAGATCTCAGCAGGGCTGGTGGATGGGCACTTGTCATCTGGAGTGTGAGGCGGGCCGGGGTTATCCTCAGACACACAGTGAGGTGAAGTGGGTGACCATGTTTGAGGTCCGCCCAGCTGTTATTGCCCCTAATATTCAACAGATGTCTGGGAGGTTGGCTCACTAAGTCCTCACACATGCCGGCAAGGGCAATTCAAAGCAAAGACCCGGCAGCCGGCTGTGCACTGTGGCTACACACACACACACACACACACACACACACAAAGAGTGAGTGTGAGAGAAAGTGAGGGGGGGTAATAATACACTGTCATTAAAAGTCATAAAATGTTAGAGGATCATTCTTAATTTTTAAGGGGAGTGGAAGTGTGACTGGTACAGAGCAGAAATGCTTTAAAATTGTTTCTCGTCCAGATAATATTATTTCAATCCTGTCCAACTGGTAGCAAGGTTCAGGTTCAGCTTGTTTCATAAAGACACATGTCCCCTTAGCCTATGAATGGAGAGAGTTCAAGACATAGAACACAATAATCAGAATTATGTGGGAATACCTGTACAGAAATGCTCCACACAACATACTTGTGGGAGTCCCACCTGAACGTGCGGCTTATGAAAATATTCCTTCTACTTTGCCTGTTCATCATCCTACAGAATATTGCACCCTGTTTCAATCATGCTGAACCCCCTTCTACGAGTGAAACTCTACGCTTTCAAACATGCAAACGAAATCTAGTCAAATAAAAAGCACCACTGTGTTCAAACACATAATCCATGCAGAGGCTCTCATTTGAGGGTGAAAAAAAGAAAGCGGGGAGCTGCTTTGCTCCAAGTGGTCACAAGGGGGTTGAGCGTTTCGGCCCCGGCTCACACGGCTCGCTTACTTTGGAGAGCGCTTCAGGGAAGGCAACATTAGATATAATGAAACATTCAGTGACCTTACCCCTTTCCAACCTCGTCTCTCATTCGCTTCCATAGAGAATATTCTGACTGAGAGTTCTCTAGAAATAAGCTCTAATGCCCGAGTCACGTCGTGCCAAGCCATCATCGCAAGATTAGAGAAAAGTACAATTAGTTTTGGCCCGCCGAGTGTCTTTAGAAAGAGGCTATTAAGTGCATTCAATGAAATGGATAATGAAGAAAAATCTCATAAATTACACCTGAAGTCAAGTTTTGTGTAATTTCAAGCAATTTTTTCCCCCTTCACCACATTGAGTGACATTATGCTGGTACATTAACCATGGATGGAATGTACATCTTTATACAGTATGAAACGCTAATTTAATTTACTTTAAACTGCCCTCGCTACAAATAGGGAGGTTAATTCTTCTGGGCGTACCGAGACTCATTTCCAAGACTTAAGCGCCTCGCATTCTCCAAAAGAAGCAAAATAGAGGGGATCGTGGAAAACAAAATAAATTCACATGATGTTGACCACAAACAAACACACTTATGTCCATTTAGGAATAAAAAAAAACGTTAAAAAAACTTTACAGTAATCATGGACTAACCGATTTTTGTTTTCTATTTTCTTTTCCTTCTTCTGCATGACTTTTACATTTGTTGTTTTGCTTTCTGCGCTCCTGACTAGCATACCCGGGCTTCAGCATGTGTTTGAGTGCTTCAGGGTGGGATAGGATTTCATGATGCTAAATTACTGCAGGAGAAGAAGTCCACATCTGGTGTTTTTGCAATTAATACTGTTTTCCTGACACCAATTGGTTTCCGTTTTGGTACAGTGTGTGTCCCACACTTGGCCACAGTATTGGTCATGGAGACACTCCCAAGTATATAAATTCACCAACTTGCTCAGAGACACATTGATTCTTTCCCAAAAATCCAGTCAACTGTGAAAAAGATAGACTCCAGCCTAAGTCATAACGAGCATTTCTTGCCATCTGAAGAATATATTCATGATTTTGGGACCTTTTATGAGGAAGGTGATGGCAGATTGACATCAGGAGTATCATAAATTATCAGCAAAGAGATGCCAAGCCAAACAGTCCAGCATAAATATACAGTAACTCCAAATATACTGCTTGCTTCAAATTCAAATACTGTGAATCTATGGGAGTCTATTTCTAACTCATGTAAAGTCTGTGGAACAACATGTGTTTGTTGAAATGAAATTAATAACATCATAATTAATACTTTTTTAGGGCAGTGTGAAGCATATTTTCAGTTTGAACATGTTCAGGGATGTTATGTCTCAAGTGAGTGATTTTATACATTAATCACTCGATTTCAACAGTGGGCATTTAATCATCTTTACATTGCAAACGGGGAACATTTCACGTGATTGCAAATATTACAGTTGACGAGTACTATTCAGTCAACACTAATATTACTCGTATTACTGATTTAATCATTTGACTTATTTTCATTCACAATTTTTTACTTTTCAACTCTTTTCCTCAGAGTGAAGGCAAAGGGGTCCTCTTTGGCATAAGTGAGGCTATAGAATGACATAAAGTAACGATAAACACAACAATAATAACCAAGAAGGCACAGCCTCACACAAGCAAAACGACAAGGGTGAGAAAATCTTTCTCGTCTAAGTATTCATAGGACGCTGCCACATAATTCCTCTCGGCGCTAATCCATGTGTTTGCTTGTTTACGGTGAAACCACAAATGTGCCACTTTAAATCAGTGCAGTCCTTCTTCTCGCTGCGACTTTCCACATATAATGGGGCCAAAAGCGTTATCTCAAATACAATGGCTAAATGGACTAGCTAATGACGAGCCCCTTACATGAAAGGCAACACCCTGAATGTAATTTATGAATGGCAGCACACAAATCCAAACTGTTGGCTGCCATGCGTAAACTTAGCCGGCTGTTTCGGACCGAGGGTGTTGATTTTGTGATGGCCGTATCCGAACAACGTCCGACTATGAACTCACATTTATTCCATGACCTGGTTATTCAATTTGAATAATCCCTCTGACTGACCCTGAGGTGCCGAGAACACAGTTACTGTTTGCAATGGCACCATGACGTCTGTCGGTAAGAACGTGTCCCCCTGGCCCGGGTGCCAGACGCTGGGCAGTGTAAGTGAGTGTGAACGTAAATAAACCCCATTATAGCCGCCATCTCCCCAGCTCCTGTCACACACATGAGGTAAACACAGGGCTTCCTGCGAAACACTTCTGCTCCACTTGCAATTAGATTAGCCACAACAACACTAAATCAACCCGGGCTGTGTGGCGAACGGCGGTGAAAACAACGGTGTCCGAGGGCGCGCCGTTCAAGGGTAACCTACAGTGAAAAGGTCAATTAATAAAGTGTGCCCGTAATATTTGTCTAAATACTCGCGGGGCCGCATTGGGAATAAACGCAAACCTGTGCACGGAGCAATGTCACTAATGAAATGTGACAAACTGTTTCCACACAAATAGTGAGGCGTTCCCACATGGCCCCCTTGTCGCCACCAACGCACACGCACACTATTGGCATGGCCATTAGGTCATTCAGCAGAGCAGGAGAATTCCCACATAACACTGCTTAGAGGAGGTTAAGGGCAGAGCCCCCTTTTTCACACGCATTATTTCCAAAAGAAAAAAAATCCTCTGGATCTGCATAAATACAGCTTACATCCCCTTCGCGCTTTTCCCAAATCAATGGCTTGAAAGCGGACGTAACCGATGACTTCTGACAGCGGGGCTGAGGGTCGGCATAGGGTTTTAACTCAACAGACTAATCACAGTGGTCTCAAATGAGTGCCCCAAATCCAATTATCAGCCATTTGCGAGGTGACATTTGCAACAAAACAATCGAAGGGGCTTTGACAATGAAGCGCATCGCCTGTGCGTGTGCGTGTGTGTGTGTGTGTGTGTGTGTGTGTGTGTGTTTGTGTGTGCGTGTGAACATGTGAGTGTGCCGGCCATCCGGAGAGACCAGAGGAAGAGATTCCTGTGGTAGCTGGTTATTCTATGAGGACAGCGCCTCTGACAGGACCACCTAGGCCTTGTGTTTATTGTTTGAGAAAGAGTTTAGGTGGACAGAAGCCGGGCACCGCTCTTAAAGACGCAGTAAGTGACCGAATGAGGCAGAGGGACAGAGGAGGGAGCCGAGGAACCTGAACAAGTGGACAAGATGGAAGAGGAAAACGTAAGCCTTTGAGAGAGGATTGGTGTTTAACTGTGTCTATTTGAGTCAGACGGAGACCGTTTGGTGTGTGTGTGTGTCTGTGTGTGTGTGTGTGTCTGTGTCTGTGTCTGAGTGTGTTTTGCCTGCCTATGTATGTGTATGACAGAGGGAGTGAGAGCCCTTGATATGTTGTGCATGTGAGAGAGAGGTAAAGAAACCGAGCAGGAGAGGGGGTGAGCAGTCCAAGAAGGAAGGAGAGTGAAAGAGAGAATGTGAGAGAACATAAGGGAAGAGGTAGGATGACTTTTAGGGGGGTTTAGGGTTGATGGGACAGCGGGGTTTTCAGGCCAAGAGGGCACATGGGAGCAATGGCCTGGGGAAGGTGTTTAGGACAGCTCCCAGCCGACCCCCTCCTAGGTGTCAATGTTATGACATGTGTACGCCTCCCCTGTTTTCTTTCACAACAAGAGCACTTCATCTTCCAGGGTGGCCGTACTCATAAAAGAAGTTTGATTTACATGCCGGGGATCAGACTGTCCACCTTCTCCACTTCCTGTTGCACTTACGCTTCACTTCCTGTGTGCCTGAGCCCACCATCAAGGGTGATAAATAACCACTGAAGAGAATATACATGGAAAGTTCAACTCCCAAAACGCAGTAAATGAGAAAACAATACCCCCCCCTTTCTTCTTCTGTTTCTTCTACTCATCATGAATAAAATATGGCCCACAGAGGGGTCAGTATATAATGTTTCCCTGTCATCAAGAAAAACTTTAATGTCATTTTCTTCATCCTTTTTCAGTTCATGTTCCTTTCCAGAATGAGTCTTCCTCTGACACCGACTAGTGATGAAACACTGTCGTTTTGATAATGAATTACTTTAATCAAGAGGAGAGGCCTTTTGTGCCCAATGTGGAAGCTGTTTGCAGTAGTGGGGTGTAGTTTAGCACAGAGAGGGGGCATGGGTTAAGAACAGATGCCTCTGTTAGTAGGGAGCCCGATGACTTATCCACCTCAGGGGTGACTAATTAACCATCCGTGCTTATATACTGCAGTGAAGCGGGGTCCTGGACTGACCTATACCGACACGGAAACAGACACTCATGGAGCACGTCATGGCAAGAACTGAGAGAGAGAGGACCCACATGCCGCACAGAATAGAGCGAGCGAGGCAGCTCCAGCACTCGAGCCACTGTGTGAGAGAGACTGTAAATAAAAGTGTGTGTTCAGCCGAAAACCGTGTCCTCCCTTCATCCTGAGCCCTCCAGTTCTAACGGCCTTGCCACAGTGGTGGTCTGTATGGATGAGATGGATCAAAAAACAAATCAGTCAATACAGTCTCTGGTAGGGAGAGCCCTCAGCCGGATCCCTGACCTCCAGGAGAGCCAAGCCCACATAGAGCTTTGCATGACCAGACACAAGCCCTGCAAGAGATGTCCGCTCTGTAGGACTAAGACTGAGTTCTACTGAGGGAGCTGGCTGCCCGTGGGGTGATCTGACACCGTCACATCTCGGCCTCAGATCACCCTTCCGACGACCGCCACGTGCCATAGCCCCGAGAGCGACAGCCAGGGTGGTGTGAGTGGTGTGTGATGCTAAGTAGTGATGTGAGCTCATCCGAGTCAAGCGAGAGGGAGTTGACAATGATTCTGATGGTCTACGCAACGGAGGACATCTCAATCAAGCAGACTCGGGATGACACACTGCACTTTGTCTTCGACCATGTTAGTGACCGATAGCCAATGGGTGCACTTAAATGCTGTGATCACTCCTCATAATTCTGCAGTCATTAAGAAACCAGTTACATTAATAATAATAACAACAATGATTCCCTTATCAGTCCCACAAGGGGACATTTGGATTTCTCTGCATTTTTGACCCAACCTATTGTATAGGAGCAGTGAGCTGCCAACATATGGCGCTCGGGGAGCAGTTAGGGGTTTAGTGTCTTGCTCAAGGACACCTTGACATGCTGTATGCAGGACCGGGGATCAATCCTGCAACCTTCTGATTGCCAGACGACCACTCTACCCACTGAGCTATGTCACCCCATCTTTTATTACAGAGAGTGTCCCCTACCATTATGAATTAAGATGTCAGTTGGTTTTACGTAACCTGATTCCATGTTCTGAATGGATAAAAGAACCATCTAGTGATGGAGAAAAATCCCACATATCAGCTTTAAAGTCGGGCCATCTACATCCCTTCTAATCAGGCAGTGAAGTGAAATGAGCACTGTGGGTGCTGATTGAGTGCGTTGCAACACTCAGACCGGGAGGAAAATCAGCTGCTAGTGCCAGGTCCTGTTTGAGGTGCACACCTCATCAGACCATTAAACTGGAGCATACACGGATACCACTCTGTGTTAACCATAGTGGATTATGCAAAGCACTGTCCCAAAGCAGCGCCGTTGCGCAACATCTCAGCTAAAAGTGTCATCTCCAACGTTGGGCTCCTGAAAGAGATTCTGCTGGACCGGGTCGTGACATTTGATACGCACACTACACAAACTATATGAATTATCGGGTCTAGAATCCATCCGCACGAGTGTGTAATACCCCTCGACAGGCTCGTGGAGAGATTTGATGAAACTATCAAAAACAGGATTCATGCGCTCCTATATGAAGATAGCCGTAATTAGGATAAACGGTTGGATCCTCTGTCATTCGCAGTGCCCAAGGCCTTCAAGGGGCTTTCACCCTTCGACTTGCTTTTTTGGCAGAACACCAAGAGGTGTGTTGGACCTAATTAAAGTAAACTGGTGGGGAGGTTCCAAGCACCAGTTAAAACAAAGCACAATACATCCTGGACCTGAGAGCAAGACTCCACACACTAGAGCAGTTATCAGGGGGCAATTGTGGGCTTGGCTGTCAGCCCGATGTTGCCCCAGGCATAGATGGGTAGTGGGGGTACACGGTAGTGAGAAGATGTTTAGCGTCGGTTAAGCAGAGAGAGGAGGTGTGAGTCATGGGAGAGCAGACAGCTCTGTGAGCACGGAGGCCGATAAGTGATCAGCTTCAGGTATGACTGACAAGCTATGCTTATATACACCGCAGTGAAGCTGGGTCCCGGATTGACAGATGCCGACACCGATACAGAGACACCAGCGGAGCACGTTAAAGGTGAAAACAGAGAGGAGCCACATGCTGCGCTGAGTAGAGGGAGCGAGGCACCTGAGTACATTGGCCCATGCAAGAGAGACATCGTAAATAAAAGCTCATGTTCAGCCGAAAACCGTGTCCTTCCTTCATCCCTAACCCACCAGTGGCAACAGCCTTGCCACATCATTATTCCCCATTATTCAAATAAATACAACATGTTAGGGCTTTGGATAGTTCTTTCTCTTTCCTTTGCGTCGACTGGTATCTTGCATGTGGAAAAAATGACTCCGGCTAAAGAATGTCATCCATTTTTTTCCATGCACAGACGCAGGCGGCTAAACCACAGAGGAACCGTCGGTTGGCTTCTGAGACACGACGCTCATTGTCATGTGCAGTGCATCAGCAAACGATCATGAGATGTCATATTACTTCACTATAATCGCTAACTGTTTAAGAGATTTCAAAATGTGTCCCTGGTTAAAATCCTAACCACTGTGCCCAGGGTGCATAAATGTGAGTTATTTTACCATACTAAAACAAAAGGGTATTTATAAACAGCCCCCCACCCCGGAATACTTCAAGGGGCTTTATTCTGCTGTGAAATCTATACAAACATCGTGGTATGTCCACACACAATAGCGTTTCTGTTGGATGACAAATAACATTGGACACTAAAATCCATTCTTTGCAGACTGACAAGGGGTTGAAAGAGCTGATCGGACCTGATGAGGTTTTCAAGGGATTCACCTTGGGGACAGGGTGGTGTTAAAGGGGTAATAATAATGGCCCCACCTTGCCAAATAACATTTAGGACCAATGCCAATGAGCTAGAATACTTTTTTTTTCCTAGGCACTACTGTGGTTACTTGGCAGTATCACTTTCTTTCACCATATTGTGTGTTTATTTTCTTATATAATTTCATATATTGTTTAAACCCCCCACACGCAATTTCACATTTTTCTGTCTTCTCTTGATTCAAACAGTAGGGTGGCTGGAAGGTCAACACACAAGAGAAAGATTATGGGTAGATCTGATCCTTGTCAAGCACACGTGACTCGAGAGCAGAAGTTATCACTCATCAACTTCTGATGAATATTTTATTGAAGCTTTGATAGTTAGGCAACTGGTATCTTATCCATCCATCTTCAACCGTTTCTCTGAAATCGGGTCGCGTGGGAACTGGAGCCTATCTCATTCTTGTAAGGGAAAGACGGGGTACACCCTGTATAGGTCACCAGTCTATCACAGGGCAGAGTAGTTAGGGGAACAGTCTCTTGCTCAAGGACACCTCGACACGCTTCTCTGCAGGTGCGGGGATCGAACCTGCAACCTTCTGATCACCAGGCGACCGCTCTACCCATTGAGCCATGCCGCCCCCTTGTATGTTATTTATTTATATATATACATACACACACACACACGGATATATATATATATATACATACACACACGCACACACACATATATATATATATACATATATATATATAT
>OMLC01066452.1:0-15879 GCA_900302585.1 Regalecus glesne | reverse complement strand
TGAAAAGACTTGACTGGTAGCACAAGACCAGATGAGGCTCCAGCAGCCAAACTGTTTGGCATATGGGGCAGCATAGCTCAGGAGGGGAGTTGGTTGTCTACTAATCAGAAGATTGGTAGATCGATCCCCAGTTCCCTCAGAAAGCATGTCTAAGGGTCCATAAGTAAGACACATAACCCCCTAACTGCTTGGGAAAACAGATGAAAGTTAGCCTGATGGCTGGCATCTCCTTTAGAAATAGAGCAAAAAGTTCAGTCAACCACGAGGGACTCGGAAAAGAGCCACTGCTCCTTTACGTAGAAAGGAGCCAGTTGAGGTGGTTCAGCATCTAGTAAGGATGCCACCTAAGTCACCCCCCAGTGAGGTGTTCCAGGCATGTCTGGCTCAGAGGAGGCCACGGGGTCAACTGAGGACGTATAATATATAAAATATAATCGGTTGGAGGGATTCTATCACCTCAGGATGCCCCAGTCAGAGATGGTTTCTGTGGCATGGGAGAGGGAAGTTTGGGGTCCCCTGCTGGAACTGATACCTCCAAGACCTGACTCTGGCAGTTGACAGTCGATGGATAGATGTTAGTTATTATGCACTCTCCCTATAAAATGATTACATTGAGTCACCAGTGGGTGCAGTTTGGTCTGTACATCCTCTTGAGATGGTTAGGATTCAGTCCCTTACACAAGGACACTTTAGCAGGGCACATGGGTCTGCATATGTATACCGGGACACCTGAAAATCCCATCAGGATATTAACTGGGTAAGAATGGACTCCATGCTGCAGTGTGAGAGTCCAACTGGGAGCCATCATCTCAACAACACCAGAAATTTATCACGCTTTGGAATCATCATAATGGAGAATTTCAGATCCCCATGTCAGCATGTGTGTGCAAAAAGACAGCTGTTAGAGAGGTCTGTGAGTTTGAAGCCTACTTACCTTTCCAGGTCTTTCTGTGGTCTGAAGAAAGGCAGAGACAGGGAGAAAGTGAGAGAGCGAGAGAGATGTGTATTTGAGTAACAATACCCAGTACAATATAATAAAATATCAAAATAAAATGAAAATGCTATAATATAATATCATTTCATAAATCCTATTTCATATATCATGTTTTATCATAATTATCTCATTTGATGAAGGCTGATTCATATGCTGGTCTCTTATTCTGTGTCTGGTTTCTACCAAAAGCAGCCATCGCACTTATCTCACCAGCTCGATATGAGTTTCCCAATATTTTTACATATGAGCAGCAATAGCCTCACATCAGATGTGGACGAACTACACGTTAATACATGAGAGCCATAGTATTGCAGAAACACAATATAGTAGTGTAGACTGATGTCTACCTGAACTCAACCACGTGGACATTCTTGAAACCAGGTAACCTCTCAAAGGCATCTTCGATCTGGTAGTTGGAGAGAGAAAAGGAGTTAAATAGATATGCAGGTTTCAACAGTTTAATATGCTCTTCAGACTCTGCCAACACAGTGTTACTGATGGATTAATGCAGGAATGGGGAAGAAATTTCACAAGGGCTCTCAACCCATTTATCTTGAACATGGGGTTCAAGGGGATTTCCAGTGAACTTATTCTGTCTATCAGCTAGTCACAGCCACTGAATCGGAGCCTGCTTTCCCTCACCATTTCAGCTGTAAGACCATTAAGATAATGTAAGATACGATATCCCTTTATGAGTGCCACGTGGGGAAATTTGTACATTTACAATATCACCTTGTAGAACTGTCCTCCCATAGGGGACAGAAACATCTGGAGTAATTGGATAGAAATATCTAATCTACCCACTGATGGCCTCATTTGTTCATATTGTCATATCACAGCATCACAAATCATGCATACATCATTCTCAATTTAACTGTGATTCCCAGTTAAACTGAGCATGATGTGTGATCAGTGAAACACTCCTAATAGCACCTTTAAGTTAACCTATACAACTAAACAGTCACACTCCAGGATGAGTCTTGGCTTCACATCACACCATCAAGTTTCCCCCATGTCTTGATAAAACCGGTGAACCTCATCTCCGTACAGAACAAAGTTGTATGGTTTATCTGGTTTGGACCATTCATTACCCTGCGTGTGAACTGCCGGGCCAGCTGCTGGTAGTGGAAGCTGCTAGGGTCCCTCAGTGCGTCATTGTAGGTCTCGCCTCTCAGTCTGATGCTCAGCTCCACAATCTGGTCCCTCAGGGGCTTTGGAGGCCTCAGGAGGGTGTCATCGATCTCATTAACAACCTAAAAACACAAGAAGAAGAAGAAGAAAATCAACTTATTTTGTCGTTGCACAGGTCAGTGAATATCTAACATAGCACATTCTAGCAGATAGATGGAATTGTGCTTGTTCTTGGAAATCTAGCTCAAAACTGGGCACTGGAGCTGCTGAATGAAATATGCTTTCATTCAATCTGTCTCAATATGAGTGACGGATACCCCTTTGGAGAAAAGGGAAAGACTCAGTTCATTCATCGATTTTTCGTCCTCATCGCTTTCCAAATGAGGAACACTACACCGCAAATAATGTCACCTGCTCCTAGTGCCGCCACTACACTGCTGTCTCTAAGAATACGCTGCTACTGCAGCTAATCCATAATTAGCTCACCATGCTCTCTTGTTCATCCTCTAAACCAAAGCCGTTATTTCCCAGAATGCCGTCATATGTGTCATAAAGACTTTCTGTTGGCTCAGCAAAGTTGTTGTTGATGAAATCCTCTATGTACTTGGTTGTGACCTCCAGAGGGGAGTCATAGGTGACCTCCATGGGGGAATCCAATGCTGGTCGCGGAGTGCTCTCTGCTGTGATGTCTGTTGCAGTCTCAGGGGTTGGTATAGCAGATGAATAAGGAAGGACCTCTAAGGGAATCACTGGAAGGATTTCCTCTTCTCCTGCAACTTCTAGAGGATTATCTTCAGTGTCTCCTGGAATGATCTCGGCTGGAGACACCTGGGTGCTGTCTTCACCCTGGGCTTCGTCTCTGTCCTCGACAGTGTCTGGGATATGCTCTGTTTGGGCCTCAAGTGGGACTTCTCCATCATGGGGCTCAGATTCAACATTGATTTCAGTAGTTTTCACCTCTATGGTTTCCTGAGGAGTTGCAGGAGTCTCAGCAACATTTGCTGGAGTTGATTGAGTAGGAGCCTCCAGGGGATGCTCTCTATTGACCTCTGTCCCGAATTTGGGCACAGGAATACCTGTTGTAGTCTCCAGCTCAACTCCTTCAGTTGTGACTTCCTCAGGAGTTTCTGGTACCTCCAAAGAAGCTCTTCCTTCAGCATCCACAGTTTCCTCTACTTTCAAATCCTCTTTCGGATATTCTTCCATGTCTTCTAGAACAACTGTGATAACTGAAGTAGGCTCCTCCTCTGATGATTCAGTGATTTCCTCGACAGTCTCTGGGACAACTTCTGTAACTTGTGGTTCAGTGTCCTCATTTTGTAGTGTGACCCTCTCTTTGTCTGCAGTGACTTCTGTAACTACCTCCTCCTTTGAGGCTTCCTCTACTCCTTCTTCAGAGGCCTCCACTTCCACTTCATCCTGTGATGGTGCTTCATTTCCTTCCCCTACTGCTACTGTGGATTCCTGCTCTTCTTCCGCAGTCTCTACTGCAAATTCTGTTTCTTCTTCTGTTGTTGCTGTTGTACGTTCTGCTTCCTGTACCACTGTGGGTTTAGGAGGAGTCTTTGAAATTTCTTCTTCTTCTTCAGGAACTTCAGTTGACTCTCTCTCTGCTGCACCCGTGGCTGTAGTGACATCTACTAATTCTTCTTCTTCTGTGTCTGTCTCTTCTGTAGCCTCAGTTGGTTCTTCTTCTACTGTTTCTCTTGTGATGTCTCTTGTCTCCTCCAGTGCATTATCCTCTCCATCCCCTTCTTCACTTTTTACCGCCTCTTTTGATGTTTCTTCACTCAAAGTCCAAGTTGGTTCTTCTTCTATTGTCTCAATTATTACTTCTTTTGGGAATTGTGGTTCTCCAGCCACTTCAGTCGTCTCTTCTGTGGTTGCCTCATCTTCAGTTGGGCCTTCTTCTTTTGTCTCCATATCTGTCTCTATAGTTCCTGGTGACACCTCCTCAGTGGTCAGCAGGATGTCCTCATCCTTGTCAATTTGTACAACGTCAACAGGCTCAGAAGTGACGTCTGCCATCAGCCCTGGCTCTGTTGTTACACCAACTATGGTGTCTTCAATGAGGCCTAAAATAGTCTTCTGTGTTGTGGTTGAAATAGGGGCTTTAGAGGGAACCTCTGCCTCCATCTCAGAGATGTCCTCTTGTTCTGGAGAAACATCTCCAGCATTTTCAAAACTGCCCTCTGCATCTGAATCTTTTGTCAGCAATATAGTTAGAGTGGCCTCTGTGCTGACTTCAGCAGCAACATCTGAAGGAGATTCTTCTTCATGGGTATCCTCAATAAGTATCTCAGGTTCTCCCAGAATCACTTCCTCTACAACCTCAGCGGAGCTTGGTTTTAATTCCTCTTGTGTCTCCATTGATACCTCCTCTGAGATTTGTGGCCCTTCCTTTATAACCTCTTCTGTAAAGGTTAAGTCTGGAGAGATCGCTAAAAAATCTTCTGGAATCCGTTCAACTCCCTGATCAGTGACAGAAGTCTCTGACCCTGCCTCCATATCTACCTCAGACGGAGCCTCAGAAGATAATTCAATGGGAATTTCAGGACTCCGTTCCTCCAACTGGATGGCTTCTATCGTAGTTTCTGTCGGGACTTCAGTGGCCGCCTCTCTAATGGCCTGAGTGACCATAGCCTCTGTCATGTCAGAATCTGGGTTAGCGACAAATTCATCCCCTTCTTCTATAATGACCTCATAAATCTCTTCACTTACTGTCGCATCCCTTCCTGTTTCTTCACTGTTCATTAATATATTCTCCACTGCCTCATCAAATGCATTTGAAACTGTACTGGTCCCCTCCACTTCTTGAGTCCCAGTGGGTTTGTGGGTAATTGAGTCCACAGAGTTCACCGTGACCTCAATGGTATCAACTTGTGTTGAATCAACAGACATTCCGTGATCCTCCTGTGGATCCTTCCTCTGTATCTCGGTCATGACCCCATCAGGACTAACTACGGTGCGATCACTCTGTGTGTTCTCGATGTCTCCTGCAGACTCTGCAGTGATATCAGCAGAATGGTCAGAGGTTGTATCCACAGGATTCTCTGTAGAGGTTTCTATGGGGACATCCTCCTGTATGGCGAGGACAGGCATTCCAGCAGTGACCTCCAAGTTGGGTAAGAGGTCATCTGTCACTGCTGTGGTTGTGTCTGATCCAACAGTACTGACATCCTTCTCTGAAAACAAAAACAATTCGACACGATTGGAAATAGTCAAATACATGTTTAGTTGTTCATTTGTAATCTGCTTTGCTTAAGGGGGGGATTCTTTTGATTTCATACTGTTAGACACAGACAAACAGACAGATAGGTAGAGAGCTAGATAGACTTAAAAGTCACACTGTATGGATTAGGGGTGCAACGGTGCTCTTACTCGTAAGTTTTGTACTGGAGTCTATCTCAGTGCTCACTGACTGAAAAGCTGAAAAACATCCTGAACAGGTCACCAGCCCATCCCAGGGCTGAGCACTTAGGGGAACGGTGTCTTGCTCAAGGACATTTCAGCACATTTCCCTGCAGGTGCTGGGATCAAACCTGCAGCCTTCCAATCACCAGATGATAGCTCTACCCACTGAGCCATGCAGCCCCTTAGAATTAAACCTCTCAGGAGAATTTTACAGAAACGTATCTACATAAGATGCTCCAGTCTGACACCTCTTCACTGTGTTCATTCACCAGGCCACTGCCTGTAAATAGGCTTACAGATCTAAATTGAGAGTACAATGTGTCAAGAGACGCTACCAACATAAGTCAGATGCAGGCATAAGGTGAAGACCGACAGTTGTTACTGTCAATGTCCAACACACTGAGCAAAGCTAAGGGCTTTACAAGAATGGGTACTGAAGCTATTGCACACTAAAGACCCAGCCAACACCAGGTTAAGAATCGCTATGGTACGCCGTAGTATACTTTGAAATAAAGACCCGGGTGTATGAACATCATTCACATACGGGCGAGGTTAGAGCAAACTGTTTTTATCAGAGTTCTGGTTAAAATCTGGAATCTGCTCTTTTGGAACAGAAGCCACTTTATTTTGTCATTGCAGGTTATAATGAAATTTCCTCCATCCATCCATCCTCAACCATTTATCCGAAGTCAGTGCTCATTGAGCGAGAGGCAGAGAAACACCCTGGACAGGTCACCGGCCCATCGCAGGGTAGAGCAATTAAGGAAAAAATGTCTTGCTCAAGGACACTTCAACACACTTCTCTGCAGGTGCCAGGATCGAACTTCCAACCTTCCGATCGTCAAACGACCGCTCCGCCCACTTAGCTGTGCCACCCCAACAATGGAATGTGTTCTCTGCATTTAACCCATCCTATCATGTAGGAGCAGTGGGAAGCTGCAGTGTTCGAGGACCAACTCCAGTTCTTTTTCCTGTTGCCTTGCTCAGGGGCACAGGCGGGAGTACTAACTCTAACATGCATGTCTTTTGGATGATGGGAGGAAACCGATTGACCTGAGGAGAACATGCAAACTCCACACAAAAAGGACCTGGGATGGCCTGGGGTTCAAACCCAGGACCATCTTGCTGTGAGGCAACAGTGCTAACAACTGGGCCACCGTGCTGGTTAGAGAGATAGTGGGATGGGCCTAAAATGGCATTGCGTGCCTGTGTAAGTTTCTGCTTGTTTGATGCTCGCTAATAAAAATCTACTCTCTGGTTTTGCTTGTTCCCTCAGCATCTTCTGATGAGTTCTTAGCAAAGCGTGTTGTATTAACGCAGATGAAAAACACGTGCATGGATGACATCCTCTGGTTCAAGAACAAAGGGGTCTCAGATTACGCTCATTAGAAGCTATTATTTCTATTTCTGAATTTAAAATACTTTCCAGCAGAGTGAGCAACGTGTACTTGACACTGGATCTGACTCGGTACATTTACCTGGCAGTGTGTCGGCCTCTGCAGCCTCACTCTGAACCGTGGTCTCTTCAGTGCTGCGAGAGAGGGAGAGACGTTTTAGTTAAATGACGCCACCGATGTACTAAAACAGGATGAGCAGAGTCAGCGGCAGATATTACCTCGATCCAGCTGTTATTTTGCCTTTCAGTTCTGCTGAATGACTCTACCTGTGCAGCTAAAACGTGAGTTTATTTACAGCCTTCGTCCTTACTGGATGTCTGTCGGACTCATCAGTGGGGAAAATAGGAATACATAAACTGCTTTGACACTGAGGGACACAGGAGTGCAGCATTATTGGTTTGGAGATATACTGCTCTTTTGGGGAATGTTGATGTTCTCTTTTCTACTCTTACAAAGAAGAACAAACAGGTCGCGGAAGGCAGCAAGCCAAGAAAAGCAGGCAGACCGCCATAACATCCATACAGCGATGGCAGAGAGTGCTGGCTGCTGCATGTCGGGGACCATGTGGTGAATATGCAAAGGTGGAATTTTGTAAACAGAGGCATGAGCAAACCATGTGTCACTCAGTCACGGTAACTACTCTTGTAGCAGTCCTGATATAAATCACGCTGATGAAACCGTAGAGGTGGCCCGTTTTCTGTCCTGTTAAAGCCAGAACAAACACGGACCACCGCTTTCAGTGTTCCTCTGCTGCTCGCGACGGTTCTTGGAAAACAGAACAGAAAAGCACACAGCAGCTAACCATCACCCGCGAGGAAGGAGCACACTGCACCCTGGACCACGCCGAAGGATTCCTTTCACGTGTCTGAGCTTTCAGTGGATTGTAAAGGAATCCATCAGCTAATGGATATTTAAGAGCAAAAGCTGCACACTGCGTCAACTTGGAAAGCATAAAGCAAGCGAGAGTGGAGCAAAGCATTTATTCCACAGTTTTTTCAATTTCTGGGTTGGAGTCACTGACATCCAGATTCAACAGGGGTGGAAAATAAGAGAAATTTGATGGAGCAGAAATCCAAGGGACAATTTGTGCAATGCATGGTCCTGTATGGGTCACTTGCAGGGTTAGGGATCCATTTCCAACCATGCCAAACTACCTCACATTAAACAATCTGCCTATACTGTGGACATAACAGACGGTAAAAAGGTGGATATTAGAGATATGAGAGGGGTTTTGTTTAAAAGGGTCTCTCTCTGGACTGACTGCAACCCAGCAACTCTCACATATAAAGTCCTTACAGTGAGCAGGCCTACCTGCACGGTGTGGGGCCTGAGGTGCTGGGCACCCTGGAGGGGCGGAAGGAAGGTAGACACAACACATTGTCACTTTATGGAATCGCTTTCTTCTACAGCTAAATCCGGGGAGGGGATGTTCTCAGAGAGAAACACAACACCACAAAGAAGGCCAACAAAGGTACTCACCGATTCAAAGCAGCCATCATTGCCACCCTCTGCAACAAAGACACAGAATTGGGAATGAATGACGAACATTTCATCCACATGGTTCATTAAATACAGCAGTTGCCATTAGAGACTTCTCCCATCATGCACCTGTCTGTCAGTTTCCTTTCATTCTACTCAACCAGCCTTTAAGGCTAGCTCCGTTTATGGCGTATCATTCTTCCCCCATCGTGATGCCCGGTGTTCACTGAGCTATGCTTCTTGCTTCCATGTCTCTGTACAGATACCATCATTACAACCCCAAATACAACCTCCCGTACTTTATTTGTCAGTGTGGTATAGAGGAAGATGCTGTTTTGAGTCATATCCCCCCTCTCTCTCATACACACATTCTGAAAACACATCAATGTGTTCACGTCCACTGATCACTGATACTGAAAACTTGTCAAGGAGAACATTTACACTCACACTCTGGATGAGATTGATATGCTCCTCTGATTGGCTGAAGTATCTGCCAATCTCCATCACAGTGACGGAACCATCCTGACACTTGCCGACCCAGTCCTGATACTCCTCCCTCTCTGGAAGACGATCCCAGAAGACCTTGAAAGCTTCCCACACCGTCTCCTGACAAACTGACATACACACACACAAATGCATTCAACAGCCAGGAAACCATGGCAGCTGTCTGACAGACAGACAGATAGGCAGACAGACAACACTAGCAGACAAATTGAAGATACTGATAGGATGACTGACAGCACTGGTAGTCTGACAAGACAGCACTGATTGACAGACAGTTTTGATCGACCGACAGATAGACAGACAGTATTCAGGCTGTGAAGTGAAGTCAGTGGTCTTGCCGTGTCCTGTTCTGAGTCGTCACATCGAGTCTCATTTTAAGCGCTCTAAAGAAAATAGAACAAAACTAAAACACAGGATCTGTTTCTAAGGCTGTGTGACTACAGAAGGATTGGCAAATGAGTTTAATCACTATGTTATAGATGAGGGAAGAGCAAGGTATGGACTGTGCCAGGGTTAGCGATTAACTCCATGAACTGTGGGGGAAGTTTGAATGCAAGTGTCTGCTGATCCGCTTTTCACTAAAAATGTTCCTTACCTGCTTATAAAGTTAGCGCTAGCTGTGCTAATGCATGCCTGATGATGGGGATACGTTTGGTAAATGGACCTTTAACATGATGGGTTATCTGCTAACATGATCGCATGAACATTTGCTATATCTTAAATTGGGGAGGTGATGTGACTCTGACCTTTGACCTCCTTATTTCTGGGTAACTGTGGTGGAATCGCAAGCATGAATTTCTTTCTACAAGATGGCCGCCAGAACATCTAAAAGTTTAAATATAAATCACGTCTAATGCCAGAGGTCATGCAGCCTGCAGTACAGCTCATCCAAATATAACCGCTGCGTAAGAAATGAAAAGAAGTCCTCTTACCCCGCAGGTGGAAATAATTGAGGTGGTATGTTATCGCTTGCTCAAATGTCTCCTGAGAACAAAGTTTTACTCCACTGGAGAAGAGAATGTTCCTCTTTTTCCGGGACAATGCTCCTTCGCCCACATATGAAGGGTGGTGTAAAGTCTGTAACCCTGCAGAAGTGACCCATTGTCCTGTATTTCCAACAAGGTGTTGAGGTCTAGTCTGCTGTCCCGTCACGCCCTCAGGTAGCTCATGTTTGGTGGTACCTACATGAGTCAAACATTAGACAGAGACAATGAGACATGAGGTTCAAACAAGAACACATTGGCATTAGAGAAGGATCACAACACACTGATGCTGTACATACCTGTCCCCGTACGCACACATCCTGCGAGGAATACCACCCCAACAGCCCACAAGGCAACACCCCTGGGGTTTCCGGGCATCTTTAAAGGCGTGATCTGAGCTCCAACTCCTGTCTGGATAGTTTTTACCTCAGTTTCAGCTCATTGATCGATATCTTATCAGCATCATCGTTCCACTTGAGTGCATGATGTCAGAGAAAAAAAATGAAGGATGCTGCCTGGAATTGCTGCAGGTTGAGGCGGCCCCGCCGTGGGTGTGAGCAGAGCCAGGCTTCAGATCTACTGGCTGCTCCCTTGGACAGGTAAACAGATGGGATTTTGCAGGGAGATTTTTTTTTTCTTGCCTTGCTGTAATCCTATTTGTTAAGCTGCTAGGCTGGATTGTCAGAACCACAACGCAAGACTTCAGCCCGGATGAGTGTAACCGTAGGAGACCTGGAACAGAACTGAGTTAAAATAGTCAACTACCAGATTAGAACAAGTTGTCATCTAGGAAAAACTTGAGCTTTAGGGGATTTAGGTATTACAATTTAGGTAATCCAATCTGATTTCACATTCACCAGCGTCCATTGAGTCACTATTGTGGTGAGATTGTGAGCTTAACCCGATCACCGTGTAACCATAACTGAGAGGCTTTACCATTTTTTATTATACGATATCGGAACACACGTCATATTCTGCACCCGTAGCCATGTTAGATAGTTTCTACTGTCATCTAGTAATCCAAAGATTGGTGGTTTGACCCCCAGCTCCTTCAGAAAGCATGTCACAGTGTCCTTTAGCAAGACACTGGACCCCCGGCTTCTCAAACCCTGCGATGGAATGGTGACCTGTCCAGGTTGTTTCTCCACCTTCCGCCCGGTTAGGCTCCAGGATGACTCTGCAACCTGACTTTGGATGAGCGGTTAACGATGGATCGATATCAATGTATAATAGTTAAACAGGTTTTGACTGCTTAGTTTTATGTATTATTCCTGGGGGGGAGCATTTTTCATGAGGGATGCACGAGAAAGAACGAGTGAGGGGTGGATACCTGTCAATAAAAAAAATGTTAAAATTTAGAAAATAAATAATATCAAAAAATCATAGATTTAATTTAATTAAAATTTGAATAAATAATTTTGTCAATATAACATGATTGCAATCCAAGTGGTTTTGGCCCGAGACTGTGAAGGAGAATATATGTGGATTGGAACCATCGGATTACACCATGCATTGACAGTAAAGGAGATAGCCTGGTAGTCAGTCAAAATTAGAAAGACTCTGACGGCTAAGTGCTTTAAGGTTAGTGGACTTTGCAAGGAGAGGCCTTTACAAATCTGATCGTTTACTCTGCCACATCACATGGTAAGGGAGATGACTGAACCTGCTGATTCCCTTGTTGTGTCTGGCAGCCATGATGGCAGCGTACGATGGTTATGGTCAAATCATAGGAGTGATCCTTTAAAATCCTCCGAGTCTGGTAAGACACAGTAAAGAAACGAGGGATCTCTGGGATTGGGTTGAAACAGAAGGAGAAACTTTTTCTTTGTACATACGTCCAACGTAAGGTGTTCTCTGCCTTTTAACCCATCCTATTATATAGGTGCTGTGAGCAGCTGCACGGGGACCGACTCAAGTTCTTTTTCCTATTGCCTTGGTCAGGGGCAAAGGCAGAAGTATCGACCATAACATGCATGTCTTTTTGATGGTGGGAAGAAACCGGAGCACCTGGAGGAAACACACACCGACCCAGACAGAACATTAAAATCCACACAAAAAGGACCTGGGGTTTGAACCTGAGACTTCCTTGATATGAGGCAACAGTGCTAATCTCTGGGCCAGCATGCTGTACTGCCCATCGCATTTTAATTTAATTTAAAATCAAGACGTTATTGCTTGAGTATGCTGCTGCTGTCTCAGTAGTCTTTTTATACAATAGCACCCTTATTGACCAGTTCAGTATGCAGAATGGATACCTGCCCTACAGGCATGCTAGTGTTTGGTGTTGGACATATGTAACTAAGTCAGTATCACAAAGGATGTTAACTGGGAAACACAAAATGCAAATGTGCTGAGCAGTGTGAATGTGAAGCACAAGGTGGTACTTGCACAACATCCCAGCAACTAGCCTTACAAATGGAGAAAAGAAATGATGAGATTACCTTACTGACTATCTAATTTGGAGCAGAGCCAGCCTCACATGGCAAGGTCATCCCATTTGGCCTCCGTGCCACCTGGGCCTGTGATCTATATGGGACAGGTGTCGGTTCTGACATGATACCAGTTAACCAATGATCAGCCAAGTGGTCCAGGCTGCAGACAGATCAACGTGGATTATGTGGACAAATTGCAAGGACGTGATATAAATGAAGAGGTTAAAAGGTCAGCTTTAGTCTCAAGCCTTCACCGATCGGCTCAGTGTTTAGTTGAAGCCTCTGTTTGTTTTCACTGTTTAAGTGAAAATGTTTCAAAAGATGAAGCGTTATTTGTCATTGTAAATACATACGATGGCATTTCTTCTCTGCAGCACCCAGGAACCAAATCCAGGTCTTTTACATATTGCCTTGCTCATGCATGTCTTTATGATGGTGGGAGGAAACCAGAACACTCGGAGGAAACCCTCAGACACGGGAGAACATCCAAACTCCACACAGAGAGGACCTGGGATGGGATTTGAACCTAAGACCTTCTTGTTGTGAGAATACAGCGCTAACCGCTGCACCATCGTGCAGTATATCAGAAGAAAGGCTACATCTCACTGGTCTGGCATTAAGCATCCATTATACAGCAGTTAAACAGTACAGGCAACTTTCAAAGAAATGTGTATTCATTCAGTAGTCTGCCCCCCCCACCTCATTTCTAATAACTACGAGGCACTAAACACACCACATTCATCATCAAGCTGTCCTCCCATACTCATATTTCCCTGGTTATCTTCAGGCTGCAGGACATTTGCTTAGCCAACATGTAGTTTAAACTTAGGAACTCTGTCTATAAACCCTCTGAACCAAACACTGAAGGCTCTTTTGACGCTCAGCCCCGGGTTTGTGACAGGCCGTTGCTGAACAGACGCAGGTAGTATAGCTAGGACCGGACTCTGGTGGGAGTATTCTTAACTCTTGTACCTGGTCTATAATTACACCGCCACTGGTGGCTTTGCTTCGACTTGGCGGATGAATGGGGTATTCTTCGCCCAGGCTTTAGCTCGGCCCCCCACGATGTTGGATAATGTGGGGCTATCAGCCAAGCAACAATGGGAGACATCTTTTATTGGATAATGGGATTAGTGAGACTGTCTCTGCATTTGGTCCAGGCGTCCAGCCAGGAGAGACAGCTAATGCTGTTCTGCATGAAGCCGTGGAGACACAGTTAGCTGCTAAATTTGGATGCTGGAGTGAATAAGAGAGCTCCGAAAGAGACTTTCACAGAATTATTCCTTGTTTATTAAAATATAATTTTGACATTTTGTAGACTAAAACAGATATGAGGGTTGATGCAAATACTTCATTTCTTTCTTTCTGGGTTGCTCAGGGGATAGGGTGGTCATCTAGTAATCGGGAGATTGGTGGTTCAATCCTCAGTTCCCTCAAAAATGGTAAATGTTTGGAAGTATACTTAAACATGACGGTGAACCCCTAACTGCACATGAAAATCCGCCTGATGGCCAAATCTGGCGTATCTACATAGCAAATGCTCGTTAATATGCACTGTCCCTATAAAGGAGATAGTTATTACTATTATAATTAAGAGTGGAAATCTGATGTGAAATCCTAATGTGGGGATAACATGAAAATCATGCAAAAATTGTCCAAACAGGGAACAACGGCTTCTGTGGAAGAGGACAGGGAGGAGAAGGGTTTCTTTTTGGAGGGGTTGTTTTTTTGAACAGGACTTCCCTACCGTTAAGCACTACACAGGGGGCCAGAGAGCATCTTTCTCAGAAGCCATAAATCTTTCTAATCTTTAGTCCGGTCGCTCAGATTAGCCTATCCTACGGCCCCCCCTGTGGGGAAAAACATTACTTCATCACTGTCTGACCGATAAACCAGGAAGACTTGGGAAGGAAGGTCCTCAGTTAGACAGGAAAAATGTGAAGTTTTGGGGAGCCCCAGGGGGTGACCTGCTGGAGCATGTACTATATGGCGCTGAGTCCTTGCCATGGTGTGGCCCAGGTATGAATCCGACTTGGGCTCTTTACTGCAAGTCATCCCTCTTTCTCTCCCCTGCCCTACCTGTCTCTCTTTATGGAACATCCTATCAAATAGAGGCAGAAAATGACGACAAATAAAATGTGAAGTTTAAAATTCAAGACCGGACCGATATTCTTCACTACAGAGGATGACACAAATACTTGGTTTGGTTTGATGTGTTGAGCAAGGCACTGACACTCCATTTGCTTTTTAACCACTCATGTTGTCACAAGATATCCCTCCTCCCTGCGTGCAGTGTGCCCTCTAGACAGGTTCAATCTGTTAGACCTTGGTGAGAATCTGACTGCTAAATCAAGAAAACAGAAACATTTCATAGATATGCAGTGGTTTGGTGACCCTGGAAGGTCACCTGCCCCATTTACATCACCAAGAATCTGACTTTCTGTTCAGTTTGTGCTCAGTAAAACAAGATGCAGCCTGATGGCAGTGGACCATGGGCATATGGCCCTGATATGCTGTCTACAACCCTCATTTTTCTTACTTACATTTGCTTCTTTGCTGTACTATGAGATATTCTGATAAATATCAAAAACAAAACTCTGGAATAACAGAGAGTGGCCATCAGGGATGGGCACCCGTCACCCTGCGATGGACACAGTAACCTATTCCTATCCAGGTAATGAGCCCTAAGCCCGTTCAGCTTTGACAGGGGGGCCACCCTGCACAAATAAACCCCAGATTATCCTGCATGTCCAGTCCACACATTGCCATAGACAGACTAACTCCCCAGCACAGGCACAGAGTGTGTGTGTGCGTGTGTCTGTGTGTAGGTGTGTGTGGGGAGGGGGGTGTTAATAGTAGTAGTAGTCCCTCTGAAATCCTCTTCCCATCACAGATCCAGCCATATGTCAGAAGGCTTTGTGATTCCTCCCCCGCTATCATCATAAAGTCAAGTCACATTCATTTCTGAAGAGCCCAAAATAAACGGGCAAGTAAAGACCGTGTTATACAACTTACCATATAGAGTGTGTGTTTGTGTGTGTGCCTATGTATAGGAGATGTGTATGTCTGCTTGAACATCGACGTGTGTCTACGTGTTTGTCGACAGGTGGTAATCCCCGAAGTCTATCACCTTAAGTCCCCTCTTGACCAAACATGCATACAGACACAATCACCAGGTGAGCCCACTCCTTACTGTAAACACGATAGTAACCCGGTGACCTTTGACCTCAGACTGAAGGACAAAGCGGACATGCTAACTTCCATCCGGCTAAGCTCATTTGGTCTGATAATGTCAAAATACTGTTGTGAAATTTGCATATAGTTTGACTTCTCTGCCAACCAGATTGATCATTGACAACCATCACAAGCTAAAATGGCTTAGCTCAGAGAAAGGTCAGTTTTACACGTCACAATTAGTCCCATGACTTCTTGTATGTGTACACACACACACACGCACACACACACGCACGCACACACACACACACACACACACACACACAAATAGGCACCCTGTGAGGCCCATAATCGGGACACAGAAGGGAGCA
>OMLC01066451.1:0-16870 GCA_900302585.1 Regalecus glesne | reverse complement strand
ACTTCCCAAGCACCATGTGGTGGCTGTGCTCACCACTCCTAATACAATAGGAAGGGTTAAATGCAGAGAACAAATTCCACCGACCCATGTCACGTGGTAATTAAAACTATTCTATTTTATTTCTATAGCTCTAACAACACTATCAACCCAAATATCAACTTCTCAAAACACTTAACGACTTCTGCGACTTGGCCATACTGGGGCGGCATAGCTCAGTGGGTAGAGCGGTCATCTGGCAATCGGAAGGTTGCAGATTCAATCCTTGATTCTGCAGAAAGCATGTCGAGGTGTCTTTGAACAAGACAGTGAACCCCTAACAGCTTCCCCGGGCACCATACAGTGGCTGCCCACCGCTCCTATACAATAGGATGGGTCAAATGCAGAGAATTACAAAATTCCCCTTATGGGACTGATAAGGGAAGAATTATTATTATAAGTATTTATAAGATCTTTTTTTCACACTACAATATATAGCAAACACCCTTTGAGGAACACTTTGCTGCGGGCTAACAATATTCCTTTAAAGGGACTTAAAAGCAAACTCCCTTTTGGACATCCCAAGTGTTCAACAAGTATTTGTGACCAGAGGTCAGACTTTGGGAAGCAGGGTCAAGAACGGAAATCCAGCTTTTGTGATTGGGGTTATCTACCAGGATTGATTGAGAGTGCAATAGCCAAGGCACATTCATTAGAACATTCTGACATTCTAAAGAAAAAGACGTGTGCTGCTTAAATTGGCTCTGGATAATCATTTTTATCAAAATGTAGTGGATGTGCACTCAATATTAAACAATTCATTAAATCTAATTGGAACATAATGCATAGAGATTTGATTTTGCTATAAATCTTCCCTGGTTCAACTGAAAATGTCGTCAGAAATGCACAATCCATAAAAGACAGGCTTGTAAGAAACGGTCAACCAGGTTCCAACAGGAGCTGGACTTTTTTTCCAAAGAGACTTTTAAGTGTGTATATGCAACTATTGTGAGTATGTGAGAAGAGAGCATATTGTGACTTAAAAACAGAGAGGATACAAAGCCAATAGCTTCAGCACTTATAATTCTGAGTTAGTTGTGCATCGCATGGTGCCGCCTTGTGGATGCTTCTGTTGCTGATTTTTTAAGTGGGTGTACAAAAGAGAATTTGAGCGATGGCTCATCCCATGCAAAAATCAATCCTCACTTCATTTGTTCCATGCCCAGAAGAAGACACCAGATGCTACGCATGATCACTTTTTAAAGTCCATCTAGGACATGTCAATATAATAAAGATATTTTAACCGAAGGCGTGCCTTCGCTTGGGCAGTTTTCTTTTACCCTTATTGAATATGTTTTCCCCTCGACACTAAAGAACACCCAACTCAAACATTGTTGAAACTATAGACTTGAATATAGACCACACACCTACATCTATCCTTCTTATACAGGGCAGTGGCTCTACTCTATATCATCAACATGTGGGCTTTGAATACAAATGCAAGAAAAAAGAACCTTCATTCCTGTCATTGTACATACATACAAAGACATTTCTCCTCTGCATTTAACCCATCCTACCTTATAGGAGCTGTGAGCAGCTACAGTGCCCGAGGACTACCTCCAGTTCGTTTTGCTATTGCCTTGCTCAGGGGTATAGACAAGTGTATTTACCCTCACATGAATGTCTTTTTAATGGTGGGGAGAAACCGAAGCACCCAGAGGAGATCCACACACTGGGAGAACACACCAACTCCATACAGACAGGACCTAGGATGGGATTCTAACCCAGGACCTTCTTACTATGAGGTGACAGTGCTCACTATTGTGTCACCATGCTGCCAAACAAATAATATGGGTATTGAGAATTGACCGTTGGAATAATTGAATCTGTGTACACTATAAATACATTAATTAAAAATGATGAGTATAATTTCAACGGAATCATCTTTTGCAAATAAATGATACCATATGAGGGATCTAAATACTTAGAGAGAAATTGAACAATAGTCCTCACCTTCGCAGCCATATCTCAAACCTCAGTCCTTCTTCCCTACCCTCTGATGTAAGAACTGCATTCATTAAAATTCTTCGAGTGGGAATGCAGCTAATAAGGACAAAGGTGCCTGTTTACTATGAAGGATATACATATGTGAAGGACGAAACAGAAAATTCTGTAGCCTACATGTCTCAAGCATCTAAATAATTGGACTCAGTGTGATGGAATCCCTGTCTTCCTTTCAAATGTTTGTGAAAAATAAACACATGGTATTCGACCGAGAGGGTACACCTTAAGCTTCAGCACCAAGAGTGCTGATTCACTGGCTTAGTCAATTCACAGAAAGTGATGCCACTTGGTCTATAACAACAACCCCCAGAAATAACACTACCAGCCTCCATGTCTGGTGGCATAAACTGCCGTGGCTGAATGATCATAGGTGACGCAGCCTTTCACCCGAGGCGTTGGGCTTTTTGTCATGCTTCTCTATGCAACTGTAGCTAACGCAGACTGGGTTTCAGGCTGCAACAAACAGGGTCCACACTTTAATTCACTCATAGATTTGTCTTGATGTTGCCATGTTTAACCATTTCAAAGATTGGAAATGTAATTTTCAGTGCAGGTTAAATTGTTTGCAGTTCTAAGGTTAAAATGTACAGTCACTGTGCAGTTCTACTCACTCTTCCTCTATCCATCAATGAATTCTCTTAATCATCCCCCTCTGTGTGGTGTGTGTGTGTGGTGTGTGTGTGTATGCAAGTGCATGTGCGACTCACTTTAGCTCAAACAATTCTTTTCAAGGCCCTTTTAGTGTAATTCACTCAGTTCAACATGCCTGTGTTCATCCTCTCCATAAGCGAGGCCCATTTTACTTTCTAAGAGTTTAATTCACCATTTTTCTATTATCATGTAGCAGTGCCATTTCAGACAAGATGCTCCATTAGCTGCAGTCTATTAAATGTGTAAATAGGAATAAGCAGCTATTTTTTCATGACTGACAGTTGTTTGGGTATTCTTTTACCTCACTCTTCTCTTGAAGTGTCTTGGTCTCTGACACCTGTTTGGGTTGTCGGATACCTGAAATATAGAGTTACCAGAGGATACCAGGACCCTTTGTCAGAGTGATAGTGACTCATCGTTTTTCTCACTGCCGGGTTTCAAACGTTTGCTTGGTAGCTGGAATTAGGAAACATCTCGCATATCAGTCTTGGTACCGAGTCATTTCCTCTGATAGCCTTTCCTTTGCCTTCGCAATATTCTTCCTTATTTGACTCTTTTAGTATTCTATTGGTTCTCTGTGTGATGTGAGTCTCTCCCATCTGATCATGTAGTCTGGTGTTCATGGTGACAGTGGTCGACAGCTGGATACTGCTTGGCATCCTCCTTATCACATTTTATATTGTATAAATCCATATTACATTACATATATGTTTGTTATCCTGTTTCAATGTTGTAGCTTTCTATCTCGCCAATGTGTGACTCATTTCTTTTTTCGTCACTTCTCCCGTTTATGTGAAAGGTGTGATATGAGTCCCCCCTGTATGCATCTGTAATCTGTCCTCCTGTCAGGTCTTCATAGTGATGATGGTCATGTGGCTCAGGTCCAAGGCTGTTTGGACGGCATCTGGACACTTCTTGGCATCCTTCTCATTATATTCTTCATCCATCCATTGTCATCATCAACTGCTTATCCAAAGTCAGGCTGTGGGGATCTTGAGCCTATCCCAGAGTTCATTGGGTGAAAGGCAGGGAAACACCCTGGACATGTCACCACTCCATCACAGAACAGGGCTGTTAGGGGTACAGTGTCTTGTTCAAGGACGTTTCGACACGCTTCTGTAAAGGTCGAGGGATCAAATCTGCATCCTTCCAATCACCAGGCTACTGCGCAACCCACTGAGCTATCCCGCACCAATTGATAAGAGTGAGGCAATTTGTTAAAGTTTTATGATGGGGGACATGCACTCTCCCTTTTCGGGGGCCCAACCATTATATTTCTGTTATCCTCTTTCAATGTTGTATTCTATAAATTTCATTTTATTCTGTATAGTTAAAACTATTAATAAGTCACAAGGCAAACAAATTTGGACAAATTTAATTTGACTGATGATTAAAAGAAAAACATAAATACTAACTCCCACTCGCTGTAGCAGTCCTAAGAAAAAGTAGTCGGCACATCATAAAAATTCAAGAAAACCTGACTCCTCCAAAGTGTATCACACTTTGCATTCTCATTATAATTCAGTTATCCTCACATGGTTGTATTTTGTAAACTGTGTTCTATTCTGTATTCACACCCATTGCATGTCTGTCTGTCTTGGGAGAGATCTCTCCTTTGCTGCTTTCCCTGAGGTTACTTCCTTTATTTTTCTATTCAAGTTTGTTTTCTTTTATAGGGAGTTGTTCCTCATGATTCGAGCGTCTAAGGACAGGATGTTGCATTGCTGTGAAGCCCACAGAGGCAAATATATTATTTGTGATAATAGGCTATAAAAATAAAATTCATTTGATTTGACTCTTGTTTGTACTTTTTATTACTTGTAAAACTTCCCACTCTCTGTCCATACTTGTTTACATCAAGATGGTAGTAGCAATATCTCATACATGCAGGATAAATATGATAAATAATGAATCAAGTTGATTCGGGGACGTTGGCTTTTTTTGTTTGCTTTTCTGCTACAGTTGCAATAAACAAGCATGCTGGGTTGGGGAATTATACCACATACATTTAATTATCTTTCATAATAAGTTCATATAACCCCAGGCAAGCAATATTTTGATAATCCTTAATTCAATGGCTAAGGAGAGTTCCTGCTCGATTTGTTTGACAGCCGTAATGGGAAAACCAAATTAAATAAATAACTAAAAGACACAATTGCATAAAAGAAGCTCATACTTTCTGAATACAAATGAGAGACAAGTCGAAGTAACACTCAAGGTTAAGTATGGATTGGCCTTTTTCCTATCTTGCCCCCTATTCTTTCATTCTCCTGACAAGGCCAAATGTGCAGTTTAGGTGGTAATAGCTTCACAATGTAGGTTAAGTCTCTGGGGTGTACCCACTGAGCAATATATAGATTTTTTCTTTTCATTTAATTTGCTTAATGATTCCCAAGTCCAACATAAAACTAAAAAGCTATCACAGTAAGTCTGCTTTGGGTTATGTTTTACACATATCGACAGCATAGTATTACATGCTTTTCTGAGATGTATTTCCCCATGTAAAACAACACTATGGCACAACAAGGCTGTTTTGGATGAAGCAACCCGTAGTTATAGATCACAGGGTGAGAATAGAGTCTTGATTGCGAGGGCTTTAGCCCGTCAAATAGCAAGAGATGAGAAAGACCTTGCTAGATCTTGTCTCCAAGACATCAGCGTAATTAAGAATACAGGAACCATAAATAATATCATGATAATATTGAATAATGAAATAAGTTCAACTGTGGAGAAATGATCAAACTTAATTGCCTAGGGAATCATTACCTGACATTATTGAGTGGCGGAGGAGTCATAACTTTATTAGATCCCTGGATTAGAGGTATCAGCTACCTGACAAATTATGTTTTAATTCATATGATTCGAGATGGCTTGAATATCAGTGGTTGAGTAGTCTAGGTTGACCATATTTCCCAGACTATTAGTCACCATTTTTTTACTCATCTGGCTGGTCCTGCAATTCATATTCCAAAATAATTTATAAAATGTAGTTTTTGCCAGACAAATACACTGCATTTCCACCAAGGCCACTGGATGGTAAATTGACTAGTTTTATGGAGTACTTTCCTAGGCTAATGACTACTCGAAACGTTTTACAATAAATGCCTCACATTTACCCAAGCATGTGATATTAAGGTCAGATGCCCTTTCCTTACGCCTCATGGCAGTATCAATCTTGTGACACTTGATTTGGGAGGTTCACGCTCTACTGGTGAGCCACCATGGTACTTTTTCAACTTGTGACTGAAGTGAAAATACTGTACCTCCATATAGATTGGTAATCAGGAGATTAGTGGTTTGATCCCCAGGTCCTTCAGACAGCATGTTAAAATGTCCTTGAGTGAGACTCTGAACCCTTTACTGCTCTGCTGGTGCTTCGACTGCCCACTGCTCATATACAATAGGATGGCTTTAATACAGCAGAATAATTTCATTCTAATACAATGACCGACCAAAGAGGCTTTCCTTTTCTAAATGTGTTTTTCCTCACAGCCTATTTTTTGCTGAGTGCAACTTATACCCCAGAGTGACTTGTGGTCTGAGAAATATGGTAAACTGGATTACATCCAACAGAATTAATTCAATGGCCAACTAATGAAAGACTTGTTAAACCCGGATGAGGAGCCTCTATTTAACAGAGCTCATTTATTTTACCCTAAGTGTTAAGGGAGAGGCTACTTATTCATTTATCATCAAGGTCCATTTCTTCCATATTTGGAATGAGATTTAACATTGAGCCAGCAGGACCACCCACGACTCTCACCTATTCTACCAGGGCAAGAAAATCTTCCTTTTCCCTGATTAGTGTCACTATTTCAACGAGTTATACTTGAGGAGTGAATTTCAAGCTGCGTCCCTGTCCAGCTGTTATTTTTGGGTTAATATTTCCAGCAACTCTGACAATCCCTCTGCCGCCGAACAGTACCATGCATATGTTTGATGAGCCAGCTATCACCTCATACAGCCCCATTATGGTCGGAATAGAAGGTTCATTATTTGTGTCCATTGTATCATACAATGAATGTAAATACTGCATTATGTTAACAGTTTTATAATTTAGTAATATCTTGTCACTGCAGACTTGTATTCATAGGTCAGTATTCTGGTGAAAGGCAATTGTGCAAGTCCATGAATACTAGGATGGCATCTAGCACTTTATCTGTGGCCCAATCCATAGGGTAAGCAGTTGTGTCAGGAAACCCATCCGATGTAAAAACATGTCCAGATCAGTATGCGGATCGACAAGACCACACCAGATCGGTTGAGAACACCATAGATGGTACCAACGGAAACTATCAAATCCGCTGTGGCAAAAATAGGTAACAGGTGATTATTGCTTATTTTTGTGCGATGTTGCTTGTATTGTTTTGTCTATAGCCTGGCCGCTGCATATTAAAACATTTCTCAGGGCATCTTTTATAATTTTATTATTCATTTCACACTGAGCACCAGCTTTTGAATCAACCTAAGGTTTCACAGCAGTTTGGGGAGGAGTGGTGAAAATCCCTAGTTGAAACTGTTGAGACTTAAATAGGCTGACCAAATCCAGTCAAGCACTTGGAGAGCTTCAATAATTGGGAGTTCATATTACTTTTCTTCAGGAAACCCACCTAAATGATCTGATCACACCACATTGCAGAAGAGGTGGGTTGGACAAGTGTGTCACTCATCCTTTCAGAGTAGATCTAGAGATGTAGCAATTCTAATTCATAAGTTGATTAATTTAATTTGCTTGGATGTCTCCTCTAATACAAATGGTAGATTTGTGTTTGTAACAGAGACTTTGTGGTACCCCAGTGATGCTACTTAAAATTCATGACTTTAAGTGGGAGAATAGGGCCTTTTTTAGATCAGTGTTTTCCTCAATATCTATCTGACTTGTTCACATATCATCTTGTCTAAGGGAAAAACTTCAATTGTTAGCTTAATCCATCAGTGAATCACTCATCAATCAAAACTGCAGTACTGTCAATATCAGCTTGAAACCATTCAATCTTTTATGGTAAAACATATTGCCATCAGAGCACTGGTGTTTTTTAAATCCATCTGGCGGTATGTAATCTTTTGATATCTCTCACATTCACCATACTTTTAACCATATTGATTATTTTTTACTTGATAATCAGATAATCCCGTCAGTATTGTTCTTTTCATATAATGATTTTATTATATCAGATCATGCTCCAAAACTAATGGAATTACAAATTATAGGATGCAATAACACCAGACCACCCTGGCATATGAATATTTCTTTATTGTTAAATGAAGATTTTGTCACTTTTATTTCCTAGAAAAAGGACTTTTTACGAGTGGCTATAAGGAGATTTCAACTTCACTACTATGGGAGACATTGAAGGGTTATCAAAGGAGAGAAATGATTTCCTGTTGTGGTCTTGAGACCAAAGTCAGAGAGAGGAGATTGGCAAATTAAACCAAACAGATCACACAGATTGTCAATATCTACTCTGTTGCTCCATTGGCATATGAAGAATATATTTTATTGCAAGCAGAATTTGATGCTTTTTCTACCACCCACACCAAGGAAGTTTTATTCAAATCCAGATGTATTTACTATGACCACAGATAAAAAGCATATAAATTACTAACCCATCAATTCAAACAAGCTTCACATAAAATCCCACAAATTCAAATTCTGACAGGTATAAACGTAGATCCCAAGCAAATTAAAAAGCAATTTAAGCTATTTATTATTATTATTATTCTGCTGAGCAGTGCAATGATCTGTCGGCTTTTCACATTTTTCTTAATTGGCTTGATATTCCTCAGGTTGACTCTAACTCAGTTTAAGTTAACTGTCAGTTGATTTGAAACTTCACACCGAAATATCAGTGAGGTATTTAGAATCCGCATTACCATCTATTATGTCCTTGACCAGACTGGTTTTATTTGAAACAGGTGCTTCTTCAATAGTACACAGCTTCTCTATGTTGTGTATAATCCCTACACTTCATCATTGCCAGAGGCTGTGATCTCCATTGATACAGAGAAGGTCTTTGACCAGACTGAGTAGGGCTATCTTTGGAAAGGTTTGGCTTGTGTAAAATATTTATCAGGTGGTTGAAATGACTTCACATACTAACAATACCCACTCTGATTATTTTCCTCTGCTTTGTTCTAGTCACCCAGGATAAAGTTTGAGTCTATTTCTATTTGTGATTGCAGTGAACCATTGGCCATTATTCTCAGCTCAAACCTTCTTATCTATAACTGGTGTTATTAGATGTGGTGTCAAACAGAAGACCTCCCTTTATGTGGATGAGATACTTTTGTATTCATCTAACTTCTGTTTCTAATCCAGCTGCTGAGGAATTTTTAGTTCATTTGGTTATAAATTTAAAAAAAGAAATCAGGCCATATTTGTGTTTACGCGTACTCAGTAAACTTAAGGACATCACAAAAGGTTGAATCAGTTCATCTGGATATAATATTTTTTGCAAGAAATGTTTCATCACTCGTATGATGACATCTTCAGTCTAAGCTGACTGCAGGTGCCCCTACCCTTTGCATGATAACCAAAACCAATGATATTTTCATATGGAAAATGGCTAGACTTTCAATGTTAATGTGTACTATTGGGGTACTGGGGAATAAAATGACAGACGTACTCTGCCTCCCCCCATTAAAGGATGGCCATCCCCTTTATAAAAAAGTTGAGGGACCCCATCTGTGATGGATGGCATCTGGCCCTGGCCACATACAGTCACATGTTTTGGTCCAGCCATTCCCTATTCATTTTGTGGTCAGAAATATTCAAAACAATTTCAAATAGTGTTGAGATCCCAATTAGGCCAACAGCTTTAACAGCTTGCTTTGGCGCTCCTCCTGCTGACCTGTCATTGCCATCATATAAAGTAGACCTGGAGGTTTTATAACTCTTCAGGCCAGATGCCTCATTTACGGTGGACATCACCTACGCCTCCATCTCACTCTATGTGGCACAGGGAAATTTTGCGTATTATTTAGATAGAAAAAATAAGATGTGTCAATAACCAGATTTCAGGGTCCTTTCTTTAAATGTGTGACGGAACTGCAGTCACTTAACTTACCATAAAACATTTGGTAAACAATAGTGTTTGTTTGGATTTAGGGTAATCTATTTACATGTGTGGCGACATGGGTGTACCTTTAAACTATTTTTTATCATTCTATCTTTTATTCTGTTTAAATCTTTTTAATTTTAGTTATTTGGCTTGAGTATACAACCTGTGTTTTTCCTAATTGGCCAAGCTATATGGTTGTTTTTTGTTCTTTGTTGAATTTTGGCTGTTCTTTTTTTCTTTATAAATGTAAGCATTGATCTTACATATGTGTATATCATATTTTGACTGTAACGTTTCAAAAAAGAGTTATGGAGAAAAAATAGGATTAGGTGTTTGTCCATTGCTGTCTAAAACCAATCGGCTACCAGGAAAACACATGATATTTGAAAATTTAAAAGAATTTAACATATGAACTGATAATGTACTCTGGATTGCTTCACTTCATGCCAGTTATATAACATTAATACCCCACCCCAAGCAGCCGTATGGGAGGAAGATATAATGCTTTTGAATCCTCTATCTTGCCAACTGTACCTGTACCTAGCAAAGCGTGCTGGGTTCACAACAAAATGAATGCACTAAAAGGGGGACTCATCCCACTGATTAATGTTCTATAGTTATAATGTAAGAGAGTAAAATTCTGTAGAGCACAACTAAAATTGCCTCTGCATGACAGATAAATAAATGACAGGTAAACCTTTCAATTTGGCAAAAGCAATCTTATAGCTGCTGGTGAATAACAATGGCAGAACAAACTAGTGGGTCCCCCCTGTGAGAGGAAAAAAATCTGACTGGGATTTTTAAGATGAGTGATACATTCCATCATTGCTGTAACAGGGAGCAACTTGAAATGGGCCAGCCATGTAGACTAATAGGAAGAACGTGGTCACAGCGGAGTTTTTCCTCCTGAAAACAGAAGCTACTTTGGTACTGTAACCCAAACAGCATGACTACTTGGGTTACAGTGCTCATGGAAGACCACTGACATAGTAACTGATGCCTCATTTATATAGAAATCTACATCTACATAATATCAAGACAGAGGGGTCAAGGGATCCCTTTGCTGACAGGTGAAGTCATAGGACTAGACAATGGAAAGCTAAAATGATGTCTTATGTACCGCACCCTAAGCAGACTTAATCTTAGCTATGAACTGAAACAAATGTTAACTTCATGTTGAATACTGTCAATCATTCTCTGTTCACGTTCACGGTCTCCCTCTATCTTTCTCTGTATCTCTTGCTCTCGATCTCTCCCACTTTCCAACCTTGACGTTTACACAAGCAGTGGCCCAGCATGCTAGATGAGAAAGGCTCCATCTTCTACCAACACCCACTTTGAATATAACTACATGTACACATGATGGGCTGATTTGATGTTGGAAAAAAAGTATCTATCAATTTTTGTGTGCTTGGTGTATGTACGTCACCGAGGGAGGAAATGACCAGCGGGGTACAGCAATTTTAAACTCTGTGGGCCCGTCACCATGTTTTAAAACCCTAACTGAGCCAGGGTATTTATTTTATACTTCATTCCTCCAGTCTCAGTAAATGCCTTGTTCCTTGGGGACTTGGTGCTTGCAACGCATATGATTTAAAGAGTTTTGAGGAAAACTGTAGATCAGCCATCTTATCCACACAGAATATACTTCTTATTTAAACTCCCACCACTTCATATATTCTAAGATTGCCAGGAGCATTTTAAATTTGATTCCCTATATCCCAAGACACATCTTTATTTCTGTGCAACAACTCAAAACTGCGCATCCTCCAGTTGCACTTTGAAAAACCCTTTGAGAAGGAACTCCAGCTTCAAGAACCTATGAGCGGATACTATACGTTAGCTGTCTTCTGTGTGACGACTGTGCCCAATTACTTGACACCCCCTCCACCAAGACATTAACTCAGAATCTCATATTCTTCAATAGAATTTGATTGAACTCAGGTTTGTAAATGGTGACTTGAATAGCTTAATGAACAGCTAGATGCGACATGTGGTACTAATTTCCAAAGACAGATCGTCCTTTCTGAGTGAACCCCCCTGGAATTTAAATGAGCATTAGAATGCATGCATGGCTTTCCTCCACCGTTTGCAAATGTAGCACTTTCCCATTCCATAATGGGTGGACATTTTAGATCATACACTGAGGAGCCATTCAGTTGAAAGTGAGGAGTCAAATTTTCCAGAGGAATCATGCAAAGCCATAATTTTTCCTGTTCTGGTGATTTTTATTCCAAATAGCCCAAAAAACTAAACGCTATCTTCTCTTATTGGTCTGCTCAATGTGGCGCCTATTATGGCTGGAAAGCTGGTCTACCTAGAAGTAGTAGGTGTGACAAGCCAAGCCTTTAGATGTGCCAATGTGAAATTGTCAACACATGAACTTGAGAGTGCACATTAAACCCAGGCAGTAATGGCTGTCACAAGACAGTTCCCCATTATCAAGTCCATTAAGGCACTGTGGCTCCTGCTATCCACCCGTCACCTTGCCAGCTCAAATAATTCCCAAAAAGCAATGGGATTTCCAAGTTCAGAATGGACACTGGACAATACATGTCAAGGTGACAATGCATAGTGCACAACACTCCTGCATTCACACGACACCTATTAGATGTGTGTGAACATATATGTGATCATTACAGAGAACATTACCACTGCCCCCTGGTGAGCCCAGTGATGGACCCACTCCAGTTTGTCTATCAACCTGGCATAGGAGTGGATGATGCTGTCATCTTCCTCCAACACTGAGCTCTGTCTCACCTGGAGAAGCCTGGGAGCACTGTGAGGATCATGTTCTTTGACTTCTCCAGTGCTTGTAACGTCATAAAGCCTGCACTTCTGGGGGACAAGTTGGAGCACACAGGGGTGGACCATCACCTCACAATTATGGAATTTGGATTAACTCACCAACCGCCCACAGTATGTGAGGACACCAGAATGCTTATCAGACATGGTTGTTTGCAGTGTCTGGGCCCCACAGAGAACAGTCCTGGCTCCGTTTCTCTTCACCCTCTACACTGCAGACTTCTCTCATAACTCACCCACCTGCCACCTACACAAGTTCTCTAATGACTCTGCAGTCGTTAGCCTTATCACAGATGGTGATGAGAGGGAGTACAGAGAGCTAATTCAGGACTAGTGCCAGCAGAACCAACTCCAGATCAGTGCGGTTAAACCAAACGAATGATGGAGGATTTTTGCACGTGCACACATTCCCCTCTGACACCGGTGATTATCCAGGGGATGGAGATCGGTGGGATAGATGGTGGGATCCTACAAGTACCTGGGTGTTCACCTCAACAATAAACTGGACTGGACTGATCACTCAAGAACACTGTATAAGAAGAGGCAGAGGAGACTGTACTACTGAAGAGACTGAGGTCTTTTGGAGTGTAGCCGACACTCCTTAAGACATTTTACAACATGGCGGTGGCACCAGCCATCTTCTATGGAGTGGTCTGCTGGGGCAGCAACATCTCAGCTGCGGACAGGAGGAGACTTGATAAACTGGTCAAGAAAGCTAGCTCAGTCCTAGCATGCCCCTCAATACTGTGGAGGTATTGGTACAAAGGAGGATGATGGTTAAACCGTCATCTATGATGAGCAATGCTTCTCACTCCATACAGGACTACATTAGAACGCACTAGAAAGCCCCTTCAGTGGCAGGTTGCTGCATCCAAGGTGTTTGAAGGAGTGTTTCCACAGGTCTCTCCTCCCCACAGCTGTCAGACTCTATAATCAGCACTACTCCCCGAGCAGATCAAATTCACAAGATGAACAACTTGATTGCATATGATTTAGTTAACTACTGAGTCTGTATTATCTGTTCATGCCGTTTATATTTTGCAACATTCCCCCTTGTTTAAATTGCTTTTATATATTGTATGCCGGTTAGATGTTACGCCTCTGATTGTTCTTTCCACTTTGATGCTGTAACACCACAACTTTCCCCGTGGGACTAATAAAGGCATGTCTTATCTTACCCTATCTCTTATCTGGGAGAGAAACAGGCCATGGGCAATCAATGCATCAAACACTATTTTTACTGCAGAAAGCGCATGGGAAGTATGTTATTTGCACTTGGATTAGAAATCTTAATCCATACTTAAGTCAAAATACACTGATGTCACAGTGGATCTCAGCTCTATCAATGTTTGCCATTATCTGTGCTTGTCTTTTGACCTCTGTTATTTATGTGCATCTTTTATTTCTCAGTCTGCATAGAGTAATGGAACACTAAGTCACATAATGCAGAAGCATAAGTGCCTCTACAGGTTGGCCGCACCCAAATTATGATAAATGGTAAATTTACTTATTTTTTCATGACACATTTCTAGTCTAATGACAATTCAAAGTGCTTTACATTCTATGCCTCACATTTACTGAGCATGGGGGAATTAAGGCCAGATGCCCCTTTCCTGACATCCAGCGGTGGGACAAACCTGCTCCACTACACCTGATTTGGAGGCACACACTCTACCACTGAAAAACTGTGGGGTTATTTGAGAATTATTTGAGCTAGCATGGTGACAGGTGGGTAGTAGGAGTCATGGTGCCTTAATAGACTCGATAATAGAGATCTGTATTGTGATAGCCAGTGTATTTTTCTATTGGTACCTGTGGAAAGTCCTTACTATTACATCATGACTGGGGTGAAACCAGCATTACAACCACAACCTGACTGAGTTTAGATCTGAAGATCCCTTTGAAAGTGACTTATTGGAAATTGAAAAAAAATATTACCAGTGCTACTGTGTCAATATTAAACACACTACTAAAAAAATACTATATGCTGGACAAGGGTTTTAACCATTGGTGCAGTATAGGCTCCAGCAGATCCCCAATTCCACTTTGGATAAGCGGTTGATGATGAAGTGATACGACATGACATGCAGTATCTGTTAGCACAGGTCGTGCAGGCCCCACACCTGCAAAGAAGTGTCTTGAAGTGTCCTTGAGCAAGACACTGTTCCCCTAATTGCTCTGCCCTGTGATGGACTGGCGACCCTTTAAGGGTGTATCCCTGCCTTTCGGCCAATAAGAACCGAGATAGGCTCTAGTTCCCCCAAAACCCGACTTCTGTTAAGCGGTTGACATGGATGGGTGGATATCAGAGTATCTGAAATGGCAACAATGATGAGAGTGATGTTTAATTTGAACAGGTTTCTTTTAACATTCAGGGAATGAAATAGGCTCATTCTTAATAGTTTTTCTCTATTGTAGAAATTAGTCTTCCATTCAATTTGAAATAATGGAAATATTTATAACTTACTTAATATATCCTGTGTAAGTGTAAAAGTGAGTTCTCTCCATTTTTGGCCCAACAAGTTGATCTAGTGCAGAGTAGTTAGTCTTTACTTTCCTCTACGATCTAATCTTTTGATAAGCTATCTTCCAACACCTCCTCCGGATTTTAGCATTTAGATTCTGATCTAAGATGAGTCTCTCATGCTTTCTTCTCCTGCAGAACTAGAACATATTGCTTAGCTGCCTAACATGCACTGAGAGGCAGACCTCCCCAATGACACTAGTTTGCATGTGTATGCTTGGTTTCTCCTTAATGTCTTCTTTGTTCAGCTTGTTCCCTGTTCTCCAGGGTTGCCACAGTAGATTTTAGCTTTCACTGGTGCCCTATGAGGGCACAGCACCAATGTCAGCCTCAAATAATTCAATATGGTTTTGTTAATCTGCATACTGATCTAGCCAAACTGTATGCCGAAGGCCCTTCCTGACATTACCACAAACCCGATGGCGAGTTTCATAGTTTCTCCTTAACAAAACCAAATAATTCTAATGAGCTCAAACAAAATAAATCTAACCTTTAGTTTCCTGAGACGTGCAGAGAAAAGGATTCCAACATGGAATGAAGCATCATCACTTAGTAGGTAGCTATGTATTGAGTAGTCTTAAACTATTCAGAATAAGTGATATATCCTTGAAAAGGACTGATGTCACATGTATAATATCTCTCTCTCTCTCTGCTTTGAGGGTTCTCTGCATCAAGAACATTAAGTTCCACGCTGAAATGAGGCATGCACTGACTCTGGTTTGATAAATTTACCTACTGAGCCAACTCATCATCAACTGCATGCAGAGCCATGCATTTATGATTTCTGCCCAACTTAGCATATGAACACTGATTCAGATAATTTTACCACTGATTTTGAGTAGAAATCTGGCTTTTAGACTACGGGGCCATGAAACAATATCATCTAGTTAAATAACTTGTACACAAAGTAACCTTGAGATCATGAGTGGCCCACTATATCCCCCATAAGCTTATCTGTAACCAGGATTAGCTTCTTCAAGACCTTTTAGCCACCGCATCATGCTGAAGAGAAAGAGAAGTGGGCTTCTTGTCTAACCAAGTACCTCTTCCTATTGGAATTTTCTGGGTTTGTACAACGGGTTTGTCTGAATTAAAATCATTTAACTTTCATAACAGAAGCTCAGGAGGGCAAAAAGTTGTGTGTGGTCTAGCAACATACTCAACCACTGCAACCATAGGCCACTGGTAAGTCCTTGATTTGTGTCAAATGTCTCACTGGAGTGACAGACCTGAATTTTCTTTTGGATTTTGAATAATAGTTTAGTGGCAATAGCACTGAGGTAAGGAAATCACAATTTTACTAATACAATAGAATATATTTCCACATTCATTAGAATACTCTTTATCATAATGTTGATCTAGCCAATTCCCTAAATGTCAGTTTATTTATTGTTTATGGACAATAATTTTTATACATCTCCTTTTTTGGCTGATGAGCATTGAGCAGAAAAGCAACAAAAAGCCAAAGACAGAGCCCTCATGCTTGTAATGAAAGTGAGCTTTACTTGCCTATAGGGGATGAGACTGGCTCATCTCAAGAGGCAGAGCGTCCGTATTCACTTTAATAAGTTTTTCGTCCTTTGTTAGGCACATGCACTGCCATCTAAAAAACATGTGCTCTCTGACAACTACATCTCTCTCTCTCTCTCTCTCTGTGTGTGTGTGTGTGTGTGTGTGTGTGTGTGTGTGTGTGTGTGTGTGTGTGTGTGTGTGTGTGTGTGTGTGTGTGTGTGTGTGTGTGTGTGTATACAGAGCCTCCTGAGCAGGCATGATATCCATGGTCCAATAG
>OMLC01066450.1:0-12388 GCA_900302585.1 Regalecus glesne | reverse complement strand
CCATCCATCATCAACCTGCTTATCTAAAACGGGGTCACTTAACCGTGAGCGCCCGGCTGACCCAGAGGGGTACAGTAGCAAACTAAAATACTTTATCCAACCTAACCCTAAACCCTATACCCATGTGAGGCTTAGCCAATTATGCCCCACTAACTATGGACCTCCGGCCGTGGTTGGAAACGGCCGGAGTCGGGATTCGAACACCCAACTGCATGACGCAGAGATGCACTAAACATAGGTGCCTTAACCCCTTACACCATCGGAGGCCCCTCACCTGCAATTTTAACAACTTCTCTGTCAAACTACTACACACCGAAACATCCAGATATAAAAACTTTTTCATTCTAGGGGCTGTTATTTAAATGGATACTTAACATGGTCAATTAAATCCAATCATTTTGTAAAAACTGTACTGTATGTACATTGTACATATACTGCTATAGTGTCATCTCCATCTAACTTGGGTATGTATGCAAGTAACCTCCTGGAATTTATTTCAGTATCTCTGATATCTTCTCTGCACCATTGTGCTTTATCACCTCTTAACTTGCCAGAATACAGTTAATCATTGTATTATATCTGAAGATTGTGTGCAAACTTACATGGGTATCAAACATGATTCTGAACTAAAAACTTTGGCCAGTGGCACCTGAAGAATTCGACATCATAGTATGGTGCAAAAAAACACCATACACCCTTTATTTAAAGACTTAACTGTGCATGCTTGTAGACATACATACATGTGCCCATTTTAATACTATGTGAAAAACCCCATATTTATCAATCAAGCACTCAAGCAATTTTCATTTGCCAACAATATATGAAATGATGGATGACATTTACACAGGACTTTTCTATTCGTTTTTTCACTCAAAGTACGATTGCAATTTACAAGTAGAAGGCACCTAAAATTTTTAAATATCAATTGAGTGGATATACAATGTGTATAAAACTTCAAGGACCAATAATTTGTGTAAAGATGGCAGATACAACCAAAATATACATGCTTGTGTATTCTGGGAGCCGGAGGGAGAACCCAGCTCTGGCGGTTAAGGTGCCTTTACATCTGCATTTTTAAGTGAAACATCCTTCCCAAAATAATCTGGATGCTCAAGATGCATGAAATGATAAGGTGCAAATAGGGTACAAGACTGTTATTTCTGTAGCAAATGGGGGTTTTGGTTAGGGGGAGAATTGAATGGAAAAATATCCTTTGTGTCCAGCCTTTATATCCAATGATAACTATTCCAAATGCTTTAATATGTTATTTCTTATACTGGTTTGATCAGACAATCTGGCACATCTGTTCTCGCTTACGCAACAATAATAAGCAGAGTTACGCTCTTGGCCGGGGACTACCCTTCAAATAGGCATTTAAAGGGGAATTGTTATTGGCTGCTGACCGTTGGTTTGTATCTGAGGAAGCTTTACCTTGCAATGTTATGTAATTTATCAAGATGACTCTGATGCATTATTACCTAACTTTATTTTTCATTTAAAAATGACAGCAAAGGTATAGCTGGACATTTATTTCCCGTACCTACTTTCATGGCTAATCAACTAGGTAAGATTATTAATGTCAGTGGTATTTATAATTTTGAGTCTATGGATGCAAATTAACAAAGCTGAGAGGCCACCACAAGAAATTAATTTAAAGGAAACACTTCAGTTTTGGCACTCACCCTCACTAAGTGAACAAGACTTAATTATTTGCAATTACTCTCCTCTTCCAAGTTGCTTAGATGTTGAGATGCAGGTTAAATTCAGGGGAATTTGTTTTAGCTCAAAGTAATCCTCTGTTTTTGGAATATTAATCTTGGAAAAAATAACCTAGAGGAACAGGGAAGCCCATCAAAAAGCTGAGTTGCTATAATGGCTATGGCATGATGTGACCAAATGTTTTAGTGCCAATCGTCTCAAACATTTCTACTTTGAGTTTCATGAACAGTGCAGACGAATTAGTGCTCAAGATTATCCAATCAAGGTATATGTGGTGTCTGACCCTGTTTGGGGGCAGGGAGCTGTGGCTTGGTTGTTGAAGTTGGGGCCTGTTCTCTCCGCCTCCCCAAACTCTCCTATTGAGTACTCCTCTGATGAACCACATTTATCTTCAGCACTGGAACGAAACACATACACAAACACAGAACATACACATTAAAGCCAACCTCAAATTATCCCCTCCTACACGCAGGACACACAAAACCACAGAGATATGAAAAGAGATGCATGCTGAATGAAATAACATGGTACAGTGAAACAGGAAAAGGATGAAGGTGTTGAAATGTGGACTTGATACTAAAGAAACAAGATGCTGCCAAATTGAAAAAAATTGCAGCAGATGGTAAATGTCCATTTCTTTTCATCATTAGTCGTATTTTTGTACCTCTTTACCGCAGTGCTGCTAATTAATTGTGGAGAGGACCATGAAGAGATTTTGACACAGAGTAGAAGAAATCTGCCAACTGCCATTCTTGCTCTTTTCCAGGGGATCACGAAGAAGCTTGTTGAGGCCAAGCCAACAGTTAAACTCCAACCAAAATCCAAATGGTTCAATGTTGAGTACATAATTTGAACCAATATTAATTAATTAATCAACATTAGCATTACAAAAGCATGGCTTGACAAAAAAAAGTCAGGCAAAAGAAAATCCAGTTATGACTAGTTTTTAAGGGGGGATTACAGTAGCTCAGTGGTTAAGAGTGCTTGCTTGGGAACTGACAAACCAGAAGCAGTGGGCTCGAATTCACCTTGGGGCATCAAGAAGGGCATTCGGGCTCAACCACCCTAGTTCCATCTAAGTCTATGTCTACCCCTACAACGTGAACACCAATCGTGACATAAAATGGACCTCTTTCACTGTAGATTTTAAGTGAAACTTTTATTTATAACTTAAACTAAACAATTTGAGCCAGAACAATGGAGCTCACACAAGAGGTAAAAGTTCATGGGCTTTTCGGTCTTGACAAACAGATCAGTCTTGTACACAGTTCTAACCCTAAGGCCTAGTTAGGTGATGTATAATGGCACTGAACATGAAATTCCCAATTGATCGGTAGACTAGAAAAATGCAGTATAAATGCAGTCCATTTACCATAACAGTCCCAGAAATGGCTGTTCCCATTCACAGCTGATATTATTAAATTGGAAGTTTATCCTGAATTTAAATTTGACTTCAATTTTTCCTTTCCTTTCATGGACATGTTGTGCAAAAAGTAAAAGCTGGTCTTACATCCAGTATGATTTTAATTTCCATGATAACATTGGTTGTTCTCCTCAGCCATCTCATTCGACATTATGAATAAAAAGGCTGCATTTTTAAAATCAATATTGCCTATCTTTATTATTTTTGGAGGTTTCAGCCATGTATAATAGGCTGTATGAATTACCTGAAAACAATTTGGGGACTAATCGTGACATAAAAATGAGCCTTTTATGGTATACTTGATTAAGTCAGTATTGTGGTGCTTATTTTTTCTTCAAAATTAAACCCTTCATTTGACCATGATATTTACCTCCCTCCCAAGCATTGTTACTCAAATGTATGGGCCACATCAGAATCCTTTCTGGAGTGTCTCAGGAACCCATCTGACCCAGGAACCCATCTGATTTTGACTTTGGTGTACACTTAAGTGTTTTTTGACTTGGGTATTTTGCAAATCAATTTTGAGAATCCTGACAATATCGTACTCAGCTAATGTAGTTTAGAGTTATCTTAACCTTCTTTCTCATCATGTGAACCTATGACTTAAAACAATAAATCCTGCTCTGCCAAACTTTCTCATCTGTAGCTGAAAGCAACCCAGGCATTTTAATATTAAACTCAAAATGCACTGCATCATGTAGTATTTTTCTAATTTCTAGGTTAACTTCCACCAAATGGTGCACTTAGTATTAGTTCATTGTGAAAAGAACCAGAAAGCGTTCAGTTTGCAAACAAAAGCTGGGTTTCAAAAATTGCCCAATCTCAAGTAGTAGTCGGTAATGGGGTAATAGGGGTGTGGCTTATTTAGGCAAAGGTCAGTCCCAGATAAAGGTCTGAACAGGTTCTAAAAATATATATTACAGACAGATTCAAGTGGTCTATTAATTATATTTACACAGCATTTATTACACCAATACAACATCATAGTTAGTCACACTGTATCCAGCACTTTGTTGATCTGAGTTTCAGTTTAAAAAAATGAAATCTGTGTGACTTTTCTCCTTTAATGAATTGTTATTTTACCCATATGGACCATGAAGTAAGATTACATAATACTAACTGGTATTTTTACCAAGGATTAAGACATTGCAGTCTCCATATATTACTGGTGAATTTTTGCTATCAAACAACATGAACATTGGATCAGCAGCAAACATGCACATATTATAAACAACTCCAGCAGAAATAAAGATTGAAATGTGATGCAATAGGCATGATGTTTCTGTTTAACAAATGGTATTACTACAGTGCAGTGAATGACAAAATTAAAGCCTTTAGAACAACAAAGTAACAGAAAGCAGATTTGTTATTGTCACAGCACTCTTTAGAAAAAGCCACAAAAGGGCACATCGCCTGCATGTCTGCTGTCTAAATTAGAAATGATAACATTATAGCAAAATATACTTCTGAGATGGATAAATTAATCCTTAAACAAGCACAAAAGTAGAATGTGTAATGTAATATCATTTTAAAAGAGTATTTCCCCTTAATTAAAAAATTGCACTCATTTATTTTTGAAAGATTCAATGTATCTCCTTGGGATCTCATTGTCTATTAATTACAAAATCTGTCGAAATCCAATGTTTTCTTTGATGAAACATTTAAATAAAATTTTGATTCTCTATTTTCTCATCTAAGTTTAATACACATCAAATTTATTATTATTAATAGAAATGTATCTTTTACAAAATATTTTCTCTCATGGTCCGAGGGTTTACCATTAAAAGGAAAATGTATAGTAGAAGGTGTGCTCTTCTGGTTCAGACTATAATGGGGATGAAGGGCACTAATACATGGATAAAATGGAGTAACCATATCTGAGATTTTACCCAACAAAATAATCTGATGCCAAAGGCCACATCCAAAATAAAAGCAAAATAGCTTATTTTACATTTTTTGGTACACAGAAGCCTGTACTAATGTAATATTACATTATTACATTACATTAATAGTGGAAAAAATTGATCCATCTTAATCTTTTTCACTATTTCTTCAAACTAAAAGTCAGCAATACTCAGCAAAAGGGTCCAGATCAGTATCTAGTATCTGCCAATGCTCAAAGATTCAAATTAATAATCAATATTATGTCCTCCATCACTCTCTGTGCCCGTCTCATTCTACCTTAAGTCGTGCTCATAATAATGCCCTTGGGAAAAATATTTTGTATAAAGGTTAAAATGAACTTTATATAATACAAAGTAATATCCATTTTGCCAATATTCATCAAGACCTGGTCCATCTTAAAACTAAAAATAAATATATTCTCAAGACTGAAAAGTTGACCTTTTACAACCCCTTATCTGGCAATGTGTTCCTGAGGATATGTTGAAGTAAAATTCTATTAGAGTGCATGAACAATAATTTCGTTTTTTTCTTTATCACCTTGTCAAAACGATGTTAATAATTAATGAACCTACATGAACATTTTACACACACACAACATCTATCTATCCATCCATCCATCCATCCATCTATCTATCTATCTATCTATCTATCTATCTATCTATCTATCTATCTATCTATCCATACATACACATGACATACATATATAAAAATTAAACTCTAAGTTATCAAATGCTCAACATCCCTTCATAAATGGTTGCTGACTAGGCTGGATAAAAACTGATAAAGTCAACCAAATTATGTAATACAGATTCTAATAACTGACCAAATAAATGATGAGCTAATTGGGTCAAAAATGTCACTGTTCACTCCTACAGCTTCTCAAAGAGTATCTTGTGGTCCACTTCACCTGTTTAATGGTTGAAAGTAATGGCCCGTCTCTAACTAAGGCCAGGTTCTTTCTTCAACTGAGGTAAATGAATCAGGCTGGCCACAATTTGAGAATTTACATTAATGAATAAAAAAATCTTGTGGAATCTGGTTCAGCGTTTTGAAAAACTTAAAAGTTAAAATTTCTCAACCCGTGCCACTGTTACTAGCAAAATCCCCTTTATCATTCTAATCAAACTAGCTTTGATTTAGAGACGTATATTTTATGCAATTGTACTTATAAATTATTTTAGACACTCAGGTTTAAGACTCTTATTAAAGTAATTTTTTTAAGAGGAAAAAATCCCTTACAATGACATAAACACTTTGCTCATTTAAATAAGTTCAGGAAATCTTTAACAATCCTTCTTAAATATCTACTTGCATCTGGATTCTCATCAAACTAATAACTGCTGGGTTGTATGATTTAAAATCAACTTAACTTATGTCGAGCAATTGAGACTGTACTATGGCTGTTCATTAGGATGCATTCTGGAGAGAACATTATTATTATATGATACATAGTCAAAAACATACCAGTGGGTTCTTAACTTCAGGCATTAAGATTATTGAGAACAAGTACATGAAACATCAGTGATTTTTTCTAAAATAACAAAGCTCATCAGGATTGTGGCTCAAAGCTAGTGTCAATAGAGAATAAAGGCAGTGAAGTTGGGTTTCAAACAACTAAAATATACCAGTTGAAGCAGAAACATATTGGAAGCCACTGATGTGTGCATTTTTAAATAATCAAAAATAAATGGTCAAATTTGCACTGAAAGCATTAATTAGCAGATCAGACTGCCTTGATTGTCATATGCTGGTCTTATATCAACTCTGAAGCATCAACACAGTACCCAGCAATCAAATCAGCTGCTTTTTGTGAGTTTGTGCTGCAACAAAAGACCTGGTTGAGGCAAATCTCCTACCTCCATTGTGCCACAGAAGCTTCAAAATAAAGCATGTCAAATGATGAGCATCAACTATCGCTTTCAGTGGTTTTGGACTATGCAATTGAGAAGGAGTTGAACAGAAAAAAAGAAGGGTAGCCACTGGTCTATGTGAGCCAAATTGAATTAGTAGTAAAAATTCCTCAGTTCTAGTTTTCATTACAAGTATGAACCTTCAGTTTGAACTTGAGTTGCTCTGTTACACCTTAAAAAGCAAATTCATTACATAGAAAATTGTTCAATAAAAACAACAACAACCGCACTGTGACAACACCTCTTGAAGAACAGCATGCAGAATGGAGAAAATGGAGTAAAAGAGGAGTTGAGATCAAAGATTAAAACGGGGAGGGAGAGAGGGTTGGTTGGTGGTTGACGTGACAACAAGACTACATTACGGCCGCAGGCTTTTCTAATTAGCTGTACATACCGATAAGATTTCAACACCCTGAAGAGGACCACACCCACAATGCACAGCAAGAGAGAGAGGAAGCTCAGGTTATAAGTGTCAGTCAATCAAACAAGTCACAATTTATATTCTCAATGCTATGCAGCATGAGCAGACACAGGGGGATTTAAGGGGACAGAGGGGATTATCATGGTGTGAGGATTCAAATGGCTTTCTACTGCACCCACATGACAGCTACCAATGTTGGATACAACTTTTAAAAGTGTGTTTAAATGACTGGGGTCCATATTATTTAAATTAGAATAACTGATAGGATGATAAAACCCTCAATTTTTTGCATAAAAAAAATCAGTTATCCAACCCCCTGTACAAAAAATAGAAGGACGTTTCGACATTAACTTATATGTCTTCATCAACTCTGATGTCAGCCCTGTGAGTTATCCGGGGTGTGGGGATGGATTAGATAACTCACTGTTTTATTCTTCACTCGCATAGAATGGAAACAAACAGGAGGGTGAATATTTACCAATGTTAATTTCACACATGCCTGACCGTATCTTCAAACTAATAGCATATACACTGCTGTAACTAAAAGGAGTTTCTTTAAGTGTAGAAAGACCAAATGAGCATGAAACGGTGACTACGGACATATTACGATGGGATAGCATACTCCAAGAGGTAGGAGGGTTGTCTAGTAATCAGAAGATTGGTGGTTTGATCCCTAGTTTCTTTAGAAAGCATGTCAATGTCTCCTTGAGCAAGACACTGAACCCCTAATTGCTTAGGACAACAGATGAAAATTGGCCTGGAGGCTAAAATTGGTGTATTAACATTAAAAAAAACAATTAAAATGCACTGTCCCTATAAACGAGATTATCATTACCATTAAAAAGCCCAAATATTAGAGTGGTAGGTAATGGACAATCATCAGCTAGTGTCCAGCTCCACATCATGGGGACTAATTGTGACATAAAACAGACCTCTCTCAATCTTATGGCCAGTGGTCAGTTTTATGATCAGGTATTTTCACTATGTATATTAATAAATATGGTTAAAATGTAACATAATACCATAATTTATCATTGTGCATCTTCTTTTACTCACTCTTCTTATAATGTTGTACAGCATCAGATTTGAGGGATTATGCTTATTGTTAATGATGTTCAAATACTCAGTGAAATAGTTACTTAACTTCTTCAAAGTTGTCAAAGCCATAACTGAACATCATAGACACATTTTAAGATACCTAGTTTTTACAGAAGTACTAAAAAAATCCTGTTTGAGCAGTGGGTATGATCAAAGTGATAAGACCTCATTCAACTTTTGACTGTCGGGTGAAATAGAAACATATCTACACATGTTCACGCAGTGGTGTGTTAACATATGCTAACTTGCCTTTTTTGAAATATGGCTGCTATTCAGCATATAATCACCCAGAACATGAACCTGGAAGTTGATCAGCCTCTATCTTGGCATAATTTACAGTATGTAGTCTAAGTACCCATCCACAGCCTGGCTAGTGCTTACAAACCTCATGCTGTTTGCAGCTATTGTTAGCTAAGAACTGCAGGCTACCTTTAGTATAAAAACACACTAAATGTTACAATAATTTCCAGTCTTATTCATATCATATAAATCCAATCATCCCTAAATCTATGTAACCAATGGCATATACAAATTTCCACAGGCAGGTTGGGTCATAGCCCTTGCCATAATTTGATAGAATGCAAATCAATTGAGACCTACATTTGATAACATATAAGCTCAGTGTGGCTACTCCACATTTACAAATGGAAAAATGTTAGATAAATTGTTACTGGCCCTTGAGTACACCTATAATCAGCATTAAAATTTGATTAAGTTTTGATACACAAATTCAAATTTAAATTTACCAACTTTTCTGTTCGAAATATCTAAGTTTTGTTGTTGTTAAAGTAACAGACCCGGCACCAAATTTAGAAACCCTGGTGTATGAACATTAAAACTGCGCTACAGATGTACATCAATAATGGCAAGTGTACTGACAAGCTCCCACGTTGGACAAGACAACTTTATGTTAAGAAGTTGATTACAGTGGTTTCAAACAAAGCGGAAGTTTATCATCTTCAGTATATTCATTTGTGAGCACGTCTAACCTCTTAAAGACAGCAGTCTCAGTCTTGGCATCAACAGTGAGACTGACAGTTTCTTTCATGGAACCATTGATGACGGTCTCTGTAATGCTGCGCTGCTCACAACATGTCTCTTCCTCGGCATCAGAATTCCTAAAACCTTTTGGTGACGAGGAGGGAGGGGCCACATTATCTTCTGGCCAACTCTTACAGTCTAGGAGTAAACAGGGAAGATGATAGTGAGTCCTATTTACATTTTTATACAAAAAAGGCCAATAGCTGATATTTCAAAGGTATTCCATAACCAACCAAAGTCACTGTAATGCTCAATAGATGTGTGTAGGCTAAAGTGGTCCAAATCTTCCTCTAAATAATAGACTACATGAATATATGTATGAACTTCTCACTATACTTCTAAATAACAGGTTACAATATAAGTATGAAATGTTGCACATCTCACCCTCTGGCATTGGTACATTGACTCCCAGTGGATCCATAGTCTCTACGCTTGTCTCCATGGCTATGGGGGAGTTGCATCTCAGAGGATCTTTAGGGCTGTGAGTGAAAACAAATACAATATGCCGCTGGCAAACAAAGGTAGAAAGAAGAAAAAAACTACATTTTGATAACTCACTTGCATAATTCTATTATGTACTTTGCTTTATTTTAAAAGGGAAGAGCTTTGCAGTATTGATTGATATAATTTATTAGAATCTGATAAATTAGCTTTCAATTAATTCTAAATTGTTAATACCTTGACAAATATAGGATGTGTGAGGTCATGGTAAGACTTTTACAGAACAGTCAACTATCAAAACCACTAGTCAGTACTACGCATAGTTACAGACTAATCATTCATCTGTAATCTCAGTTCTGTGCAGTTATAAAGCGGTGGCAATGCCTCTAGAGTTGAAGCTGGGGGTGGTGTGATTACAATAGATTTGTTTGGTTGAAACAATCAATTTCTCTGTTGTGCCATGTTTAATAAACAATAATTTCTAAATTATGCCACATAGAAATATAAATAGAATTTAAGGTAATTATAAAAATAAAGACTCCCACGATAGCTCAGTGGTTAGCATGGTTGCTTTGGGAACTGACAAGCCAGAGGCAGAGAATTTGAGTCCACCACGGGCCGTCAGTAAAGGACAACAAGCCTTAATCCCCCAAGCTCCATCTACATCCATGTCCACCCTCACTACATGGGAACTAATTGTGGCATGTAAAACAGGCCTCCCTCTATTAAAAGAAAGTCTCCGGCTATCCCTATGTTTTGGTGTAACATGTGACCATGTTAAATGGTAACATCAATATTTGCAGCAGTTGAAAACGCAAACAAAACATCTCCCCCTAAAAGCCTTTTAATTTTACTTTAAATCAATTTTGAATATACTTATCTGTTCTAGTATCTATGTTAAACACGCACATAAAATTTTGCAAAGCAAAACTCATTCACCTCTTCTAATGTTTCTTATATTGTCAGAAATAAACTTGCAGCTGGGAGTGAAGTTGTATTTTAAAGTTATCCAGATGGAAGCTCAGTGATAAAGAGCACATTTTGGGAACTTACAAGCCAGATTTTGCAGGGGTACAATAAAATATTGCTAATATTATATGGCACACAATAACTAACCTTTTTTCAGCAACAGGTAAAGTACAACCATATTGTACAACTCATGACATAATCTACTGTAAATTAACACATCCATCTGGCCTCTCAAACCAGTATAATGGTAACTCAATAAATACGTTAACATTACATGGTCAAGAATAAACCTGTTACCTGCCTGTAGCCAACATCAATAATTAACATGGTCTTTATCATGGCTGAAGCAAACAGATGGTGACAGCATAACATTGATAAAGAAAGAAAGAAAGGATTCCCTTATCAGTCCCGCAAGGGGAAATTTGGATTTCTCTCCATTTTTGACCCAACCTATTGTATAGGAGCAGTGAGCTGCCAACATATGGCGCTTGGGGAGCAGTTAGGGGTTAAGTGTCTTGCTCAAGAACACCTCGACACGCTGTATGCAGGACCGGGGATCGAACCTGCAACCTTCCGGTTGCCAGACGACCGCTCTACCCACTGAGCTATGCCGCCCCAATAACGTCAGCTGGGCATATGATCGACGAAAATATCTTATTATATTGGTTATTGATTGTGTGAAGCATGAAACACACTTGTACTGACTAAGACGGAAAGAAATTGCTTGAATTAGTGGATTATTTCACTACTTTCCTCAAAGAAGTTTTACACAGACGTACAGAAATTAACAACCTATCTGTTTATCAACTGTGGGGATTTAAGACCAGTTCTCTGACCAGTCGGTATTATACAAGAACTTTGGTTGTGGAAACGGCAGCGCAGCATCAAGCATCTCATCTTGTATAATCCTTACTCAGTCTCAGCCTTGTTCCTGCAGTTGGTTGGAACGCTACTACAGTAGCGTTCATGATATCAATGACTGCATATTTCACCTAATAATTCAAGCCAAGGCTCACAGTATCTTCGAGACTTTGAAAGGACACAAAGGCAAAGAATCGACAAAAATATTCATGGCAAGCCATGGATGGTTTCAACGGGTTCGTTGGATATTAAACCTTCATAATCAGAGTATCAGCAGTGAGGTGGTAAGTGCGGACAATTTGATGAAATCATCAAGAAAGGTGGCTACTGTCTGGAACAGATCTTCAATCTGGATGAAACTGGACTTTTTGGAAGAAAATGCCAGGAAGATCCAGCATACACAAAGAAACTAGAACAACATCTGGTTTCAAGGCTTTTAAGGACAGTCATGTTGTTATTTTCTGTTGCTGTTAGGAGGAAATGTTGCTGGGTTCAAGTTAAAGCCTTTTCTACTACTGCAGAATGCTTGAAATATCGGTAAAGGGTGGCTCATCGCTTATCGACCGAGTCCTAGGAATGGAACTCGATCATTAAGTGAGG
>OMLC01066448.1:0-18304 GCA_900302585.1 Regalecus glesne | reverse complement strand
CTTTGAACTGTACATCAGCAATCATATATTCACATCCACAAAGGACTTATGGTAAAAAAGTCAACTATTGGAAATTGATTTCCAAAAATAACTTTTATTTCACTTTGGATCTCTCTCACATTGATAATGGAGGATCTAAGATATTATTTCAAGGTTGTCACGGGACTCATCCTGCCAGGTTTAAGAGAAGTGCAAATTAGTGCAATTTTGCTAACAAGTATCCCCAGTGGGGGTAGCCGAACTAACGTGATATCTACTAAACCTGGACAAGATATTTAACATAGTTGCAGTTGTTAATGTAAATGTGACTTGCATGTAATGAACATGTTTTGCATTCCGTAACACCACTGGGACTGTAACTGAGATTTAGGAATACACAAAATTACTTGACTTAAATTCATGGTAGTAATGACCGGTGCCCAGAGCTTTTTACTCTGTGCTCAGTTTTTAAATCCACCCGATAAATGATTAAACAGGCCTTTACTATCGTGGATGTCTGTCCCCCAGCTACTCTTCTCTCTTAGCATTTTAGGCTCTGCTTCAACCTGGGATTTTTTGTCCCATTCTATCAATAACTGAGTCAGTCTTTTTGTCACATTATCATTTTGAACTTGTCTCTCTTGACCAACCCACTTAAGGTCAGCAATTCGGTCAGTGGAAATGACAGAAATTAAATTGTGCGTAAAACTGTTGCAGCGGGGATCACCTGAAAGAGGTTTTGCAGCTAAGTGCATGTATGTTGAAGGATAGAGCTAAGGTTCGTGACAGAGGTTATCCACTGGAGTCTGCGGTCAGGGGTTCATAGACATGGGCAATCATAATTATTTATCACTGGGTGTATGTGTGTACGCCTGCACAGGCATGTAGACACAGACAGAACCCTGTCTTCCAGGCCGCAGCACTGAAGAGACCATATCCTTGAAAGCCCAAGGATGCCAAAGCTCAAAAGACTTTGCTTTGCTGTGAGATACAGAAAAGAAAAGGAGTGGTGAATAAAGACAATCAGAATAGTTTTTGTCTTTCAGCCAGCTTTAGGATTATGTAAGGTATCTGATTCAGCTAATTGGAGTGGACACATTATAAAGTATGCAGCACAGCATCTCTCCAGCGTGAAGGACAACACTTAAAAGGACCTTGTTTCAAGTGTTGTATGCACAAGACACACCGTCTGTCAGTGAACTACTGATGAAAGACACTAAATATGACCTTGACAAGTATGCTTGCAAAACTTTTTCTATTGTAGCTGCTTTCACTCGGGTTATAACAATTAGAATTACCTCATGTCAACCTATTAGGGATAGAATAGAGGAATTTTGTTTTAAACTCAAATCATTTTCAGGATAAAAACCAAGTTAAAAAAAGGAATATCTGTAATCACTTAAATTGGGTTCAATTCTTGTTAAGCCTGGTCTGCAGTTAGATGTAAACTGTTGGTGAATTGGGTCTTTGTCAGTATTTCCCTTCATTGCGCAATACCCCATTGGACTAAACCAGTCTGGTTATATGTTACAGATAAGAGGACTGACAAGTCTGCTGTGTCTGGCGCCATCAGACTAAAGATCAGCGTTGAGATGAAGGGGGAGGAGAAGGTTGCTCCGCCCCACAGCCAGTACACTTGTCTGCATGAGGTAACTAACATGTTGTCATTGAGGATAAGGAAAAGGAAAAGTTTTTGAAAAGAAGACCTAGAAATATCATTATGTGACAATCTGGATTAATCCTTTGAACATCGACTGAGCCTAATCTATGAGAATGTGTTGTGTGACCACCTTCTGCATCAGACCTTGAACAGACCCATAATATCCAAGTCCTAATGAGCACAACCGTAATCCATTTCATTTACTGATAACATTCGATCTTCATATGGACAGAATACTTAACACTCCAGAATAATAATTTAAAATAATGTATCTCTGATCTCTTTCTTTGCATTGGCATAATATAAGGTCATTTAAATTTGTGAACATCATCCTTGTTAGGTGTTTCCTGTTTTATATTCCTGTGCTCGAAAAAAACAACAGCCTTGATTTCTCATCTCTGGGGTTGTGGTCACAGTTATGGAGGCAGTCGAGGGTCCTGTTGTGTATCCCTCTCAGCTTTCAGGTGATGGTGATGATGGTGATTAGCAGGTGTGAGTAACCACATAGGCTGTTCGACCTAAGCCTGCCAAATTACCTCAACAATGAACTTGGCCATTAAGATTTTTTTTTTTTATTTATTTCGCAATCTGTCCCTTCATATATCTAAACACGCTCAGAAGATTCCCTGTTTCCACTAGTGATGAGAGATCCCATATCGGCTATCTCGGCAATTAATAGTTTTTTTTCACAGGCAGCCAAGTCGCTGATCTCTCTCTCTCTCTCTCTCTCTCTCTCTCTATCTCTCTCTTAATTTTACACACACACACAGACACATACACACACACACACACACACACACACACACACACATACATATTTGGGGGGCAGTGTGTCCTTGTTTACTTTGTGTTAGGGCAGAGACAGTCAGAGCCCCAGAATTTCATTGTATTCTGTACATGACACTAAAGTTGAACCTGGACATATAGTTTTGATTGAATTATAGCTAATCCAAGGTTGAGAACATCCAAGTAGGGATGAGTATCTCAGATTACTTTTTACATATCATAGTGACAGATATACTTGGATACTTATTGGTGCATAACTCTGTCTGTTAATCCAGTCATGTTTTATTTCTTCTCCGGCCCACAGAACCTGTTCCATTGCCTTACAGAGGTGAAAAACAGTGGGGCAGTGAAGATTCCGGCAGTGAAGGGGGACGAGGCATGGAAGGTCTACTTTGACGATGTTTCCCAAGAGATAGTGGACGAGTTCGCCATGAGATATGGAGTGGAGTCCATCTATCAGGCTATGACGTTAGTACCACCCTGATCTATGGCCCTTTACCTCACCCATCTATCACTGTCTTATCGGGCAGAGTGGAAGAAAGCAGGATATGCAAGGAATGGCAGAGAGCAGCAGGATACATGTCTTGAGTTCAATTGATTGATTGATTGATTGATTGATTGATTGACTGACTGATGGTTTGTTTGGAAAAAACTCACAAACTACTTTTGCCAAATCAATTTTGGGACATATAAATACTCCCCTTTCCCTTTATTTCTCCTCTAGTTCTCTTCTGTCAGACTCTTGCTGAATCACAATCTCTCTCTCTCTCTCTCTCTCTCTCTCTCACACCCACACCTTGACCTTGTCTCTCTTTTGACTGGTTGAGTGATTGATCGATTGATTGGACTTTGGATTCTTGTTTTCACTCTCCTATTCATTCGATTATTCTCACTTACACACACACACACACACATTTGTTTTTCTCTACGTGTGAGGACCCTTGTTTGCTAAATTTATCCACTAGCCCCTAACCGTACTCGCAAATGTCAGAACAAGATACCCAACCTTAACCTTCACCCTAATCTTGCCCAAGTCCTAATTCTACCATATACTCTAAATTGAAATCCTAATGCTGATGTAGTCCCTTGAACTAGTGAGAATTGGCCAAAATGTTAAGTCAAGCTCAGTCAATTTTATTTGTATACCCCATTATCTCAAATGTATCCGTTGGGCTTTACACTAACACAACATCCTTACCTTAGACCCTCGTGTCGGATAAGGAATAACTCTCTTAAAAACCCATCTAACAGGGAGAAAAAAATAGAAGGAAATCTCAGGGAGAGAAACAGAGGAGGGATCTCTTCTCCTAAGTTAAAAGCATAAAATGGATGTTGTGTTTACAGAATAAAACCCAATTTACAGAATACAACACCGAGAGGATAATAGAATCATAATGTTCTCACTTAGTTTTAAATTCTAATTGGCCATCACAAATTTACCTCAACAAGAAAGCACACACACAAACTCGTATGCATATACACACACTGGCATAAAAACTACCTGCTGTAACAGTGAATAAAATCATTTGTTGCTGAGCACAGCAGGAGATAAAGGATGAGCGATCTTCTATTGCTGTTTTGCATTGTAGTCTTCTACGATCGTAGAAATGTTGCATCTTGCCTCAAACCTGCTCAATTCCAACTTACCCTATTCCAGTAGTATGCATTGATGGAATAATGTAATGACGTAAACCTTAGCCTACAAATCTGCTGGGGAACTCTTTGTCTTCTTTGTGAAGTAGGTTCTGATGTAAATCCTCTACTGCAGAGGTGGACCAACTACAGCCCGTGAGCCATATCTGACCAGTGACATTGTTTTATCCGGTCCGTCAGCCATTTTCATGAACAACAAAGCTATTATATTTTTTTATTTGTTGTATTCATTTCAGTGATTTATTTAATTGCTACCACCAGATGATCCATTGCAACTACACCAGGTCTTTCTTCTTCGCCTTTACCTACAACAGCATCACCCTCTATAACAAAATGAACGGACAAAAAAAAACGGAGGATTGACAGAGAGTGTCGGGTTTTTAACATGGAATGGATTGTAAAATATTTTTCATTGAGATATGATCAAAGGCCGTGGGTCTTATTTGTCAAGAAAGCACATCCATATACCAGGAATACAAGATTAGCAGACACCTTTCTGCCAAGCATGGTAAGTAACTATGCAAGCAACTCGACATCATCTGACGAAAGGGCTGCTTCTGTTGCAAGGTTGGGAGCCAATTTACGAGCTCAGCAAAACATTATTGTTCGTCAAACTGCTATTCAAGACGTCAGCACAATAGCCAGTTATCTACTGACATACAAACTAGCAAAGGCAAGCAAGCCTTTCTCTGAGGGGGAGTGTTTGAGGGAATGCATGGTAGTCCAGAAAACAAAAGCAAATTTGAAAGCATAAGTTTATCGTTACCCGTCGCATAGAACTAAGTGACGAAGACTTGGCTAATGTTTTCAGCAAGAAAGCAGAGTCCTTAATGTTTTACCTGCTAGCCCTGGATGAAAGTAGCCATATAAAAGTCACTGCACAACTATTGATTTTTGTCTGGGGGATTAATGAAAACTTCAAAATCACAGAGGAGTTTTGACCATAGAGTCCATGAGGGGCACAACGCGAGGAGTGGACTTACATGACAGTTTTCTGAGGTTATTGAGAGGTTTAAACCAACTTGGACTAAACTTGCAAATGTCACCACAGATGGATTCCCAATTTTAACAGGAAAACACGTGAAGCTGTTGAAAAGAATCCAGGACAAGGTCAAAGAGGAAAACCCTGAGCCGGATATTATTTCATACGTTGTATTATTCACCAGGAAGCCTTTTGCAAGTGTGTGCTGCAGCTGGATCACGTAGTGAAGCAAGTCATACAAACTGTCAACTTCATACGGGCAAGCGGCCACAGTCATCTTTAATTCATTAAACTATTAGAAGAATGTGACTTAATTTGCCACTCGAGTGTCCATTGGTTAAGTTTGGGAGAAGTGTGTCAGCAAGCGTGGGAGCGCAGATGGGAAATAGGCTCATTTTTGTAGTTAATTGGGAAAGTAAATTATTTTCCCTAGCTGAAAGACACATATTGGCTTTGTGATTTGATGTTTGATGTGGACATATTGGCACACCTGAATGAGCTGAGCGTGAATATACAAGGGAAAAATCAGTTTGTAGATGACATGTTTTCAAAAATGAAAGCCTTCAAGGTCAGATTGACTTTGTTCTCCACAAAAAGTAGTAACAAAGTATTTGCACATTTCCCCACTCTAGCGATGCTGAAAGAAGCCCCTCAACATGCAAAGAAATACAGTAAATCGCTAAACAATCTACACATAGAATTCTGCCGTTGATTTTCTGATTTTGAAAAGTATGAGAAGTCACTTCAGGTCCCCGTCATTTGATAATGAAGCAGCCCCACTAGAATTACAATTGGAACTGATTGATCTCCAGACTTAGTCTGTCCTAAAAGAGAATTTCAACTCTGTCAAACTGGATAAATTTTATGCCTCACTGAATGACAAAAAGTTTTCAAACATCCAACAGCTAGCACAGAAGAGGCTGTGTTATTTGGCTCTACTTATGTGTGTGAACAAACGTTCAGTGTGATGTAGCCACAGAGCCCAGCTTACTGATAAACACTTGAGAGCTGTCCTGCAAATTTCCAAAACAGAGATGGAACCAGATTTTGATGTGCTGATAAAAAAGGTGCCCAGCAACAATGTCCCCATTAAACCCTTCAATGGCAATTTATTTGTATGTAGCAATACATTTATTGATTAAGATACAGAAAAGGGAAATTGATTTCATGTGTATTTTTTGTTTTATGCGTGCTCATTTTCTACCTCATCACCTAATGACGCGGCCCACTTCCCAGTATTAAAACTCAATGTGGCCCTTGAGCCAAAAAGTTTGGTCAACCCTATCCTACGGGGTTGACAACTTTGCATGTTTTCGTGCTCGGAGAAAACATTTTAACTTTCAAGGAAGACATCCAGACAATAGACTGCTAATGCTTCTTTCTCCAAACGTCTCTTTGGGATGCTCGATAATCCAGGTTAGGAAATCACGAAAAGGTTGAATCAGTGCATTTGGATACAGCGTTTATTGAGAGAAATGTTTCATCACTCATACAGGTGACATTTTCAGTCTAACCAGAATGCAGGCATCACCACCCTTATAAACAATACAGTTGCATTGTGATAGCAACTATTCCCCCATCCTCTGTGAATACAATACATTATCATTAAAACTCCAGTCAATGGCCAATTAGTATAAGAAGCCAACATTGGTGTGTGTGATGAAGTGTTTCTCCCAATATATGTATCCAGATCAACTGATTCCACTTTTTTGTGATTTTTTTGGAACTACAAGTTAAAAGAAACTTTCCCGGAGGACATGTGCTCACTCTTCATCCACGTGCATGACACTTGAGTTGTCTGATAGCAAAGTTGTGTCTGTGACATCAATGAACTTATCTGTTGAAATCATGCCTGGATGTGTAAGTATAGTATTAAGGCGTAAACATTTCCATGCGTAGGTAGGGTTACAGTCTTCCAATTTCAAGTGGACAGGTTGTAGTCAATAATCAAAGTTAGACTTTGTTGAGATGGAGAGAATAATAGCTCAACAGTGGAGTCAGGACTTTTTTTTTATTGCAGGAAATGTGTGCAACTACTTCAGTAGACACTTGGTTGTTCAGCTGATATGAGCCGGTGTATCAGTGAGTTGTGACAGAAACCATCATTGTTATGTATAGGAGCATGTACGGATTAGCAAACTACTTGGTTGTTTGAGCAGCCCAGTGAAAACATCTACCTCCTCACTACCATCCATAAAACCATTGACTCACAGCCCCTTCTGACATGTTGCAAATTACACAGCAGCTATGAAAAGATGTTCCGCATCTCTTGTACTCCCACTCAGTGGTTTTCATTTTTCCTCCTTGCCACGCCCATCCCTCCCTTCTCTCTCTTCCACTTCATCTCTTATCACTTTACCCCCATATCCTCTCTCCCCACACTCACAGCACAAAGTGATGTGTGCTGTATGTGTGTGTGTGTGTGTGCGTGTGCGTGTGTGTGTGTGTGAATTTGCATTAGCAAAAGAGGCTGGCAAAGGCTTAGCAAAAAAACAGACTTCTCCCTTTTTGAAATTGAGCTCAGGGGATACAGGAGATATGTCTGTAAAAGCACCAGGGGAATTCAGCGGATGCTATCATCGCTCTCTCTTCGCTTGCCTTCCCCAAGTGCTGCTGGGTAATTTAGAGGCTGAAAGCAGTGTAATTAATTAGGCCTCCTGATGAGAGCTAGTGTGTTTCTATTTGGTGTGAGTGTTTATATGTGTTTGTGTCTATTTGTGTTTGTGTATATACTGTGTGTGCATGTGTGTATGTTTTTATACTTGCTTTGGCATTGCTCAGTGGGCGGTATAGCTCAGGGACGGCATAGCTCAGTGGGTAGAGCGGTCGTCTGGCAATCGAAAGGTTGCAGGATCGATCCCTTTTCCTGCATCTAGCATGTCGAGGTGTCCTTTAGCAAGACTATTAACCCCTAACTGCTCCCCGAGCACCATATGTTGGCAGCTCACTGCTCCTATACAAGAGGTTGGGTCAAAAATGTAGAGAAATCCAACTTTCCCCTTGTGGGACTGATAAGGGAATCATTATTATTATTATTCATCTGTTCTCAGGAGGAGTAGGTCTATGATCTGAGATAAATCATTCATATAAAAAGCAATGTCATTCAAGCCCCTTTAGTTCTTCTGAAACAATGAATCGAATATCAAAAAAGTTTTCTTTTCAAAATGCCAGTGGCCCATCCACAAAGCATGACTTTTGTCCGACTCCAAGGTGCTCAGTTGTGTATCAAGACAAGGCAAGAAAGAAAACAGGGGTTTTCATTTGTAAAGGGTTCAAAGCTAAATTCATTTAAGCTATGTATATTGTGGAGACATATAACATTTATTTTGATCTTTTGGTAAATAATTGTATGATCACATTAAGGGTAATCAGGGTATTTCTTGCCTAATTCATGTCTTGATTCATTACATCTGAAGATAATATGAAAGCCTCCACACTCCTCTACTTTTAAATGAGAACCAGACAGATATTATATTTATAGGTCTCAAAGGAAATCTGTTCCATTAAACTGCAGGCATCTTTATCACAACATATTTTTTGCATCTGTATGGTTGCTAGGGGTTACTGTGCTGAGGGAATATTGCTACACCAATTGTCTCTGTTTGATCTAAGTGTTTCATTCAATGTGCTACATGAATCGGCGTTGAGATGGCAGGCACCAATTCTTGATATGTATTAGAGATAAGGATGACTAATAAAAGTAGGGATTTTTTGTGAATGGAGTCTCAATAGAATGAGTACACTGCTCAAACAGACAGACAGCCTTGCTCAGACCGTAGCCCCTTTCAGGCACCCAGAATTAATTATTGCTGGTTAGCTCTGTCACAGATGGCAAGTGTGTGTGTGTGTGTGTGTGTGTGCGCACGTGCACGTTTAGTAAATAAAATGGCATCCACACTTTCTTTTTACCATCTATTTGTTGCAGTATTTAATCTAGAAGCTTGAATATTGCAACATAAATGTGATGAAGGACAGTTTCTTTTTTCCCGGTTTGTTTATTCTCTAATCAGGGGAGTTTGGCTGTGAGTGCTAGTGAATGCAGGCAATGTCTCTGTATGTCCCTGTTCCCTTTCTGTCATCAGGGAATTGTTTGCTAGTCCAAGGTCAGCATTGGGCTCATCAAATGAATACATAACTTGGAGAGTGGAATTAATGCACATTAATTTATCCCCATAATATGTCTGCAGGGACATAATAGATAACTTGTATTTTTTTCTGACCCCAAAAAGTAACTGTATAGAAAAATGAAATGGTCTATTCTTTTCACGAGTCAGAAAGTTAAAGAAACAACCTGTCTGCTGGGTAGGTGTATTGAACTTACTTGAGCCCCACTGGAGTAGTTGGGCAATATGTTAATTGCTAAAATGCACTTGCAGCTGCAGTTGCTGATCCAAGGAAGAGTACTCCTTATTCACTTTGTTCAGCTAGGCTTTTTTCGACCTGTGCTTGGATCAGCTTACCCTCTTGTTAAATCCACTTCTCCAACCTTAGGAGTATTGCAGGCTCCCAAATAACACTATGTTGTGTTTCTTTGCAGGCATTTCTCCTGTCTGTCCTCCAAATATATGTGTCCTGGTGTACCAGCAGTGATGAGTAACCTGCTGGCCAATATCAATGCCTACTTTGCCCACACTACTACAACCACCACAACCACCGCCTCTGCCTCAGACCGCTTTGCTGCCTCCAACTTTGGGGTAAGACTTCAACCACAATATGATATACAGTTTATTTCACCCCGAACTATTATTTTCCTGGGTTTCAAATCGTAAAATTGCAAATAAGCTCTCTTTATCTCACCACCCAGTCAGCTCTAGATTTTTCTTTGAAAGCCCCCATTTGGATAAACCCAGTAAATTCCTGCATTCTAGTCATAGCAGAACTCATTTGTGATCACCTCTGTTGTATCAACTTCCTGTTTGTGTTGAGCTTGAAGTAAAGGTATTTTACACTAGCTCAGGAGGTTGCAAGTAATTGGAAGATCACTAGTTTGATCCCTGGGTCCTCCAGAGAAGTGTCAAAGTGTCCATGAACAAGACACTGAACCCCTAACTGCTCCTGGTGAGAAGGTTGGCACTGCATTGCAGCCTCTGCAATTAGTGTATGAATATGCATATGAATGGGTGAAGGTGAGGTATATGCTGTAAAGTGCTTTGAGTGGTCAGTAGACCAGAAAAGTGCTGAATAGATACAGTCCATTTGTCATTTACGTATTCTGCAGTTTTTCTCTCTCTGTATATTTCCACTATTTGTACAACAAATTGATTGTTGGAATTGCTACTACAGCTGCACCACATTGGGCCTACAGTTTAGAAGAATATGTGTGAATAATTGGCCACTAGAATTTGAACCCTGTGGATCTTCATTTGAGTATCCAGAATTCTGTTTCATGAACGGTTTCACGTCAAATATGGCCATATCACACAGAACACATAAACAGTATGAGTGATGGGTTTCTGTTTGACTCACCTATACTGTTAGACCCTGTTAGACTCTTTTAGAATGCTATACCAATCTCTTTGAAGACACCCATGATGTACCCAGGACTGCTTCCCTAGGATTTTAAGACACTGACTGAGATTTTGTTTCCTCCGTCTTGTGAGATATAGTTAGGACTTTATTTGATGTAGAAACACCTTCTTTCAAGTGCGCTTTGACAGATGAGATACATTTTGATGTGATGGAAGGTTCATTTTGAATCTGAATCTTCTCATATTTCAATGAATTATTGATCACATAACCCCAGGGAGAATCAAATCCTTAACTGTATGTTTGTGTGATATCTGTTGGTGCTATTTGGGGAAACCCATATGAAAATGGACTATCATAAAACCATTAAAAAATAGAAAATCACTACAGTATGCTTGGGAGCAGCATGGCTCATAGCTAAAATTTGAACCTTAAATAATAAAAATGAATTGGCCAGCAGCTGTGGACATATGTAGACATATACTTTGTAATTATAAATAGCTAACACCCCTGATTTACTATATACATGGTATCCATTGTGTGCCATACACCCCGTCCTCCACTAGACACTAAGCACATAACGTATGTAACATGATTCAAAATAACAGAAGTAGCAGATGTATAGATCCAAATGTTATTTGCTATTTGGCTCACTTGGGAGCTGATGATTGCATGAAGTATGAAATAGCCTTGTACTGACCAAGATTGCAATAAATCACTTGAATCATGGGATTTAAAATATATGAGGAAGTAGCATAGCTCAGGATGTAGGCCGATTGTCAAGTAATCAGAAGATTAGTGTTTCAATCCCCGGTCCTTGCAGAAAGCCTGTCGAATTGTCCTTGAGGAAGACACTGAACCCCTAAATGCTTAAGCCCTGATATGGAATGGCGACCTGTTCAGGGTGTTTCCATGCTTTCGCTAAATGAGCACAGGGAAAGGTTCCAGCATGACTGCAACCCCAGCTTTGGCCTAGTAGTTGATGATGTATAGATAAACAGCAGTATTGTCTGTTTTGTTTCATGAAATTACTATAAAAGCACAATAGCCATGTGATAAAGCGTTCCTGTAGTAATACTATTGAAATACCTACTACACTATAAAAATAAATGGTAGCATGTCTCATTTTTATATAGCACTTTTCTGCTCTAGAAAGTAGTTTGCAACGTAGTTTGCAATGTATCCTCACATTTACCCAAGCATTGGGGATTAAGGACAGATGCCCTTCCTGATGCCTTGCGGTGGGAGAGAACCGACAACCAAAGACATCCAACTTGTAGATGCATGCTCTACCACTGAGCTACCGCAGCCCCCAGATACTATAGTATATGTAGATTGAGTAACACATTTGAAAAAAGGAATATTGGGAATAAATTAGTAATTATTCCTGCTTTACATTAGTCTTCATCTTGAACAAAAATCAAGAAAAAGAATTCTCAATAAAGAATCCAACATACGTACATTAAAAGTTCAAAAAGATGCAGGGGAAAGTTACTAATAATTTCCTGCCTTGAGTCTGATTTTGTGTGGGAATAAACCTTAAGTGCAAAAATTATACATCATGACTTATTGAACTATTAAGATAACTATTTTTTGTATTGGGATTTATTCTCAAGTTTATTCATCCAAATATCAAAAATATGACACCGCCTAGTGATCTGTGTGCAAAGATATTGACTGCTCTTTGATGTAAATTATATATGCAGCTTTGGATAGGATCCGATGGAAATCTCTGAGCTAAATTATGTAATTGTCTCCTTAACAGAGGGAGAAATTTGTCAAGTTACTGGATCAGCTGCACAATTCACTGAGGATTGATCTCTCCAAATATCGGGTATGTATGAGTTCTTTGTATGCTGTCTACCTTTTGCCTTTGTCAGACACATGACCACAAGTTTGTGAAAGAGATGAGTGAAACATTATGGCACTAGTTTCTGGGTCAAAGGGCAGTCAAAGGTACTGGTGCTAGCTCACAGCACTAGTTGATTTCAGGTTGGAGAACACTTTTTTCTAATCAAGCAAAACAGAGACAGTTGTGTGTGTGTGGGGGGGTATTTGCGTGTGTGTGTGTTAGTGCATGCGTGCGTGCACATGAGAGAGTGAATGAGATGGGAGGGACAACCCTTCCTCAAGAAAATTATGTCCGATTACCATCTGCCATTCTTGGGCCACTGAAAGTGCTCCTATGCTTTACTCAGTGAGATTGAAATCATTACATGTATAATCGTTCAGAACAAACCCAGGAGAGTTAATCCTGTTACAGACACTAAGGTACTACCAGGTACACATGTTCTCTCTATCTCTCTCTCTCTATCTCTCTCTCTCTCTCTCTCTCTCTCTCTCTCTTGCTACCACTTATAGCTTCATAGATGCACACACAAGGATCTTGTATTGTAGCTGCAGGTGTACTTATTTAAACTTTTCACTGCTTCTCAAATAGAGGTACATCTAAATACATCCATAAGCATACGCACATGAGGTCACACAGATATATTCATACTGTTTAATGATTGTTTTCAGATATACAAATACAGATACACACACATGCACACACACACACACACACACACACATGCACACACACACACACACACCCACACACACACACACACACAAATTCTGGGTGTTTGTATTGCCATCTCCTTAAAGACATTTCATTAACTTGCATGGTACATTTACATTAACCCTGGCCCTTAGAACTACATAATGTAGGGGATTAAAAAAACCAAAAAAAACAGCATTTGTTCTATTTATAGGGGCATGGTTACTCGGTAGTTGAGCATCTGACAAGACAGATGTTGTGGGTTTAAACTCATTGTGGGGTGTCACAGGAGGGGAATCCAACCTTGATTCCCTCAGCGCCATCTATGTCTGTGTTCCACCTCCACAACATGGAGACTAATCACATCGTGAAGTTAAATGTGAACATATCTGTACACACCCTATGTGATTTCACCCTGTGTTTGAGTTCTGTGTGGTATTTTCCCTATTTGGCGTATTTCGTCTCATGTGCCCCAAGTCATGTGAAGTATGCGCCGGGCATGGAAAAGAGTATCCTCCCTAAGGACACTAAGCAACATATCTACTGTGTGTCTGAATGCATATACTCGATCATCCACACATGCAGATGTTTGAAAATGGTTGTGCATGCCTCCTGTAGGTGTGGGACATCCAAAGGGTGTATAAGCCATCATAGTAAAGCCATTTGTACAGACAGAAACACCAACCATCAATATCGGTTCAGAAGAGAGTCTCTGTCTCCCACTCCACCCATCTGACGATCCCCCTCCCCCAGCCCCCCATGCCGTACGTCGCTCCTTTCTTCCTTTCTTTTCTTTGCAGAAATTCAGAAAAGGTTGACGTGCAATTGGGGCTTATTAAATCCTATTAGGCCGTCTGTCACGAGCCAGGAAGGAGAGGGAGAGAGCAAACGGGTGGGAGTGAGAGAGAGAGAGAGTGGACGGGAGCCTGCTAACACCACGATTACTGGAGAGAAAACTGAGCAAGCAATCAGGTGTAGAGTTGATTGAAAGAAGAATTAGGGAGTGGGAGAGAGAGGGGGGGTGAGGGAATAGAGATGAAAGGACAAAAAGAGAGAAAGGGAAGCAGAAAAAAGAGAAGACGACTTGTACCACTGACATCATAGAAGCCTATGAAGGCTATCAGGGTACGAAGAAACAAAAATATGAACACATATTTACTAAATGTGCATAATGTGTTACAATATCAAGATTGTGTTGTATAACCTATTATTCCGGACATGGGTCTTCTTCGGAAATGCAACTTATTAGGAATTAGGACATTGTAAAAATAAATAAATGGATTCCTTTATCAGTCCCACAAGGGGAATTTGGATTTCTCTGCATTTTAACCCATCCTATTGTATAGGAGCAGTGAGCTGCAACCATACGGTGCTCAGGGAACAGGTATGGGTTCAGTGTTTTGCTCAAGGACACCTCGACATGGTTTCTACAGGAATGAGGATCGACAGATGTAATACCATGTAAGGCCACAAAGCAAAAAAACTGCTTTTTCCTCGGCTTTTTGAGCATTAATGGAAATTACTAAGCTCATAACATGACCCTGCGTATCATAAGCAGGAAGGACAAATGGAGGATGTCTTCCATCATGTTTTCTGAAGTCATTGCACAGGTATGCAGGCCTAAATTCCAGTGAGTTCCAACAACATTAGACATAACTGCTGTTACACTAAACAACAGCGATGGGCTTTGAGAGTGGAGACAGCTAAGACGAGGAATGCACTTGGTTTGAACGGTTTGCGATTGATAAACCCACCATCATTGTCCCAATGTAAAAAGAAGCAAGGGCATTGTGAAAGGAAAGGTACTCAATCAGGAGTTTTTCAACCTTCAACTTAAATGGTTTTAAGGGTAAGTGGGCCCTTTTTGTGTACTGAACCAACTATCCCAAAATATTATTGTGTACACTCCTTAGAATATAAAAGCTTTCAGGGGAAGGGTCATGTGCTCCTCCAAGCGTATCCCACAATGCAGTGTGCAATCATCGGGTTTTCAACCTTCCTTTTAGGACTTCAACAATTGTTGACATGCATATGGGTAAGTGGTAACAATCCAGAACTGTATTATTTTCATGTACTCGATTATTGTTGTTAAAAAGCCCCACCCACCTCACTGCATATCTTAAACCAATTTTCAAAAAATGCTTGAGTGCCTTGAATATGTCCTTTCACTCTCCTATAATAACCACCTTTTCTGGCCACCCTTGTTAGACAGAGGCTTCCAGACCTGGCATTATGAAAGTATTCATAGCATTAGTGACGTTATGATTTTTTTAATGTATTTTGGGTTTAATGACAAAAACACAATGAATAAAGTGGTTTTTTTTAAAGGCTCTCCCTTGCTGCATAAGGACATCCTATTCTAATATAAATGTCACATTTAAATCAATAATTTTCACTTTGGAAATCTAATTAATGATCCACATATTTTAACTTTAATAGTTTATTCTTTTATTCAAAATTTTATATTTTAATTCCACCCAGTATTGAATATTTCAATATATTTATTAATATTCCCTATTTGATATATTATTATATTTTTAAGCATTTTTCAATTTTCAATACATTTTTCAAATATGTTTTTCAAATATGTTTTCTAAAAAAAGAGTCATTCTAGGGAATTGAACTTTTGGCGTGGATGGAACAGAACTATTACTTAAGAACTGGTAAAACTCAACTGTCTGTTTTGCCAAGATTTGTATAAAAAATGCTAGCCTTAAGGACAAATAACAGTGATGAGATTGTCCTGAATGCCACTGAAAACAATCAATTACCTTAGAGAGTCCATTGCATGAGCCCATCATTGACAACTCCTACTGCTCTTCAAGTCAAGTGCGGTTTGTCAGGTAGGTTAGGTAGCCAATCAAGACAAGGGGGAAAAGAAAACTTGAGTAGCTCACAATTAAATGGCTAGAGCCTTATTTAATAACTCCACCAAAGCTTTTCATAGATGTGTGAAAATGATGTAAAATAAAAACTCACGACCTCTCCACTGCAATTACACTTGAATCCCTGCGTCCCTCTCAGTCCTCCTCACTGGTTTGGTAAAATGAGGGACATTTCGCTGATATTCAGCCTTATGTCAATGCATCAGTTGCGGTGGTGGCATCTCTATAGATTTACGTATGCAATATCTGCCAATGTTGTTTTGACTTGCTGCAGCCTGCCAGCAATTTGAATAACTCCCGCCATCCATTGACACAGATGGCGGAGGAATTACAAGGCTACCATCCACACCCAGCAATATTGTTAAATTATTGTCACAGCTTGGTTGTTTTCGTCTTCCAAAAGTGAGACGACCTAGTACCTGCACAGTTCGTCATCATGTTTTGGATGTTTTGCCGAATTGTACCCATAATACTTAGTGGTATTGTAAGAACACAATACTGATTCATGCTATTGTTAGCAATACAACTCTACAACAACTCTACTCCAGTAACTACTGTTAAAAAACAATTAGCAGTACCAATAAACATAGCCAGTCTAGCATAGACAGTATGAATCCCTGAGCAAGAAGCTCAGTTGTTCCTTTATGACACAACCTGCTTCTCTCCTAAACAAATTATGAGTTGGAGCACCCTGAGGGTATGATTTGACATACCCTCTGTACACATGTGTGAAAACTCCTGACAGTGTATCTCCATCCCGTGTCTGCTTTTGATAGGGCAGCCTATAATGTGCGATGGATACAGTGAGCCCAAGCTTAGTGACATACCTGCACGGTCAAAGTTCAACATCTGTGCTTGGCATTAATCTCCTTCTACTTATTATTCATTCTCAGTCTGCCCCTTTTCCTTTTTTGCCTCATTCTTTGCTTCTCCCTTACTCAGCTCCCTTCACCTTGATTTTTTATTTTTCTACAAGAGACAGACACAGACACACAGAGAGAGAGAGAAAGAGAGAAAGAGAGAGAGAGAGAGAGAGAGAGAGAGAGAGAGAGAGAGAGATAGAGAGAGAGGGGTAGCTTTCTCCTACCTGTCAATTATCCCTCTGTCCGTCCGTCTGTCTGGCTTAATTGCCGTTTGGGAGACACTAGTCGTGTCCCAGAGGGCCGGCCGGGACAATGGAGGCTCATATAGCTGACCAGCTCTTAGCTCAGCCCAAATTGAATTGGAAATCTTCCATCCTCTTTTTAGCATAACAAAAGGGGTGCAGGTTTTTTTAGACAAAGGGCCCATTTTAGTGGAGAAAATCAATCTTGGGGAGGAAGCGGTCGTATTGTCTCCCATCAGCCATACAGGTGTGTCTCCCCCATACCAGCCTTAATCAGAGGTGGCAGGGGAGAAATCTGGAAGGTACATCTCTGTCATTCTGCGAGAGAGGGTGAGAGAGTGTGCATCTGTGTGTGTATGTGTGCGTGTGTGTGTGTGTGTGTGTGTGTGTGTGTGTGCATGTGTGTGTCCTACCTGAAACATCGGTCAACACTAATAATGCTCAGGGCTCAACACGCTGACAACTGGGCATAAGTGAGGGTTTCTTTTGGATGACCTTCAATGGTAGCTGGGTGAATCTAACAATAACCATTACTTTGGCTGAGGACATTGACTTGGATCAGAGTTTCAACCTCAAAATGCTAACACGATGAGGAGTTTCAAGCAACCAACGCATGCTAGGCTTTCGTCAAGTATGATGTTAGCGCTGACCAAGGTGATAATAATAATGATTCCCTTATCAGTCCCACAAGGGGAAATTTGGATTTCTCTGCATTTTTGACCCAACCTTTGTATAGGAACAGTGAGCTACCGACATATGGCGCTCGGGGAGCAGTTAGGGGTTAAGTGTCTTGCTCAAGGACACCTCGACATGCTATATGCAGGACCGGGGATCGAACCTGCAACCTTCCGATTGCCAGATGACCACTTTCCCACTGAGCTATGCCGCCCCCCATGATCCCTGAGGATCACCAGGGATTCACAATACAGTCACAGCATGGATTCCTTACGGTGTATCCAATTTTAAGATGGCAAGAAACAACCCATCTAAACTGGCGTCACTACCTAGTGGTACAAAGTCATGATACTAAATTTCATGAAGCTCAGCATCATCCCCCGTCTCTCTGCTTAAGGAGTTAAACACACAACAAGCCAGATGCTGAGGGAGAAGAGCTGAGGAGAAATGTGGATTTGTTGTCTGACTACAATGTTCAGTGGTTATAAGTAACACAGAAGATGGCCTTGGGCAGTAAGGATGCTATGGATTACTATGGTGACTCTCCCTCCATCAGAAACTAGCACACACA
>OMLC01066445.1:0-17131 GCA_900302585.1 Regalecus glesne | reverse complement strand
ATTGAAGGTTATTTTACACTTCATTATAACTAATGGACCCAGAAAGCATGAAATACAGGATGGTGGAAGAGGAGGAGTGAGGGGGGGAAGAAACCTGGTTGAGTTTACATGTTTTATGCAGTTCTGGCTTGAGATCCGACATACAAATAAGTAAAGCTTGGATGTCATAACACGTTTTACCCAATCACCTGTGTGCCTATTTGAATTAGATTAGGCCAATTCATCTTAACATTTGACAAATTTGATAATCTCGCCGTGCTTCGATGTACCATTGCTGATCCTGAACGTCAAATATCTCTCTTCTGCCCATGCCAGTCATTGGATCCTGTGCCTCATTCTCTTTACTGAATGTCTCCATGTTGAAGACATGGAGTTGTGGAGCGCCCTGTATTGACTTTCAGAGCGAGTCTCTCAGCTTCACTCACATCACATCCTGTAACAATGTTTAAAATCTGAAGTTGTACAATGTCCAATGTTCTTTATCATGATTTTGGTTTTTTGGGTCAACATAATGTCTCTGAAAGTGCCTTGAAAGTGAAAACACAAAACTCTCGCATTTCCATTGGAAACACACTTTAATATAACACAGGATTCTGCAGAGGGTTGCATGTACAGTCTTAGCTTTATGGTCCTATATGCATTCACATGTAGTGATTCTTGTCTCATCCATAGTCAGTGCTAAGTTTGGAGATGAATAAAATTCATAAATGTGAAAGGGTCCCACAGTAAGCTACTCAACCCAGACCACTATGTAGCTTGAATGGAGAAAGTTGTCCAATGCCAATATTGCTGATGCTCTTCTCGAATTGTTCTCTGCATTCTTCATGCATTTTAATGCCCACATTTGACTTCAGTGAAAAGGGAGTTTATATTTTTAGTGCATCAATAGCTATTCAAATTGCAGAATACCTGGAAAAAATATTCCAAGTTTTGTTTAAACGCTAGATGGAAATGAGTGTGGAAAACACAAGAGTTTGCAGAATGCAAATCACGGAGTCAATTGAGAGAAAATCTTTGCCTGAGGCCAAATTAATTTACTTTAATTCTCAAACGTGACAGATTGTGGTGAGAATTGGTTTGTGCTGGCAAGAGTACCAGCACATCTGACTATAACATTCAAGTCAGAGGGGCCACCTGCTCCTCCTCCCTAGTATGCATGAATGCACGTATCACACAATCCAAAACAAAGCATAATCCTCTCTGCATAGGATAATAAGTTGTCAGTATAAAATGGGTATCAACAAGTCATGGCTAATTATCACATTTTGATCTCTATGGGGAGTTGTGCTAATCTAGCATTGACATCTAACATTAAATTACTAGTGTAACCAAGAGTTGAAAATGATGTGTACAAGGCACAGATTGACTCCTCAAAACTGAGTTATGAACTAACAGTCTTCTATTTTAGGGCATTATTGAAAAACCTATGGGTTAGTATGTTTTTGCACAACAAATCTAATCACTTGTTAGCATTGGTTGACTCAAGGATAGCAGGGTATCTAAGGACAGATGTGTCTAAAAATCAACACAGTGCTATTGTAATTAAGTTGTACTGAATTTTCACTGTTAAGAAATGTTACTTTGTAAGTAGCCTATAAGGGTTGATGTTATCATGGATTTTATAAATGCTCCATTACCACAGTCATTTCAACATAGCATCACAGTTGTAGTTAAAATGAAACAAAGTATTGAAAAATAAAGTATAAAATCACTGTTTGGAATGGCTCTTGAAGCAAAGAGAATGCTGCACCAAAACTCATTCAGCACGATGGTAGTAGATCTCAAGCATGCCTGAGGTGTTACTGCTTTGTCTAAGAGACTAACTGAGCTGTTTTCTTTGCCTGTAACTTGAGGGTCTGGAGATTTTCACATGCAGAGAGTGATGGCTTTTGATGTCTTGGTGCAGCTGCACCCTATGGTGAGATGACTAAGCAAGGGGGATCTGCTCAGACCTGTGACAACACCTATGGAGAGGGCCACATCCATAGAAACCTCTACAAAAATCTCACCTGTTAGTAAAAAAGAAAAAGTAAATTGCTTTGAAACACAATAATTGACACACCACTGGAGATGGTTTGATGCCCTTTGCCACTAAAGCCTACCACACACTGTGTGGTTGTGACTACAATCTCTAATCCCTGTCATACCGTTGCAATGGGAATAAAGTAAAATATTGATACAGCCCCCTTGAAGGGAGAGGTGAGACTGCTATTATATTATGTGTTTAAGACTATGGTAAGCCAACCATGTCCTGTGATAGATTTTTGATGTACAAAAGGTACATCCAAAATGGGCTCACAAAAAAACGAAGAAAAAAATTAACGTATTTTGTATTAATAATGGTGGGATTTTACTTCACGAAACCCCCCAAAAAGAGAAAAAGTGGAGGGTTGGATCTGTTCAATATGTCTATGTTCTGTCCACAGCTGGCAGAGTAGGATGTGGTCACTTTTTACCATGCTATTGTTGGCAACTTGCAAGGATGTTGTAGTTTTTATCGACATGTCTCCTGCCACACTACATGATCACAGCTTGTTGGAGCTCACGTCACCATGGATCAGCACAGCATCAGATGGTTGAAACCCTGTTACACTAAATGGTCCAATACAGCCAACCATCATTCACATTGAAAAGCCTAGCAGTAATGGCTCAAAGAAAGATATGCTCACATAGTGTGTTGTCACCTTCAAAACATCTGACATGTATTTATCTAGATAGATCTAGTAAATAATTATTTTGAATTTTTCAAAATCCTCAAAATAGTTTTGTTTCGTGAATTAAACCAGGAATTCATATTCACTTAAGTAAAATAAATAGATTCCCTTATCAGTCCTACAAGGGGAAATTTGGATTTCTCTACATTTTAACCCATACTATTGTATAGGAGCGGTGGGCTCCCAACATATGGCGCTCAGGGAGCAAATAGGGTTCAGAGTTTTACTCAAGGTCAGACTTTCTGAAGGACCGGGGATCGAATCTGTAACCTTCCGATTGCAAGCTCTACCCACTGAGCTATGCCACCCCAAAATTAATACGTCAAGGATGTTAATACGATGTAATATTAATCAAAGTAATTGCTATTTCAAAATCTCAGTCAAAATGGAATCTTTACTGTCTGGGTAAATCATAGGAAGTCGGCCCACTGAGTTCTTTGATTATGACCAAACTGTCAGCAGACTGGCAACGGCCCTCTTTCTCATAGCACTCATTGCATTGTTGACAGCCTATGCAGGAAAGACTAATCCCTAGTGAGCAACATTCAATATGTCTACCTCTTATACACTTCCCTGTCTCAGGGACTTGCCTCAGGTCCTCATTGGCCCCTATCCAGCTTGAAAAAAGTTCATGTTACATGTTAGAAAAAACCCTCGGATGGATGGAGGAAAAAAACAGATTATGCCCTGATGAATATCAGCTGACCTCTTGAGGGGTTAAGTCCTTCTTAGATTTACTCATAATCAAGATACTTTATTGAGATGAATGCCATTTGGCACATTGTAGGTCTGTCTCACAGCTAAGTTGTGCAGGTCTAGGATGGACCTCAAGAGCATTTGTTCTTCTTCCTATCAGCAAAAGTAAATTAGACAGTAATTTTGGAGGAGATTTGGTGCATATTACATATAATCAAATTACTCCTCCCATCCCTTTAGGCACCCTCCTTTCCATTTAAACATTAGGCAATACTATTTATGTCACGTTCATAGACCCTCCCTCAGCGGACATAGGGACACTTATTGAATAAAGCTCTTATTAAAGACACAGAACTCACACACCCGTAATTGTTTTCACCCTACTTTAATAAGAGGAGTTATTAAATGGGAAAATAAACATCTCTGGGCTGGCGGCTTCTTGGGAAAGACTTGGCGATGTTTGCATTTCACCAAGATGGTGGAGATTACCTGGGAGGGCCCATTTTGCTTAATGCCCAGAGACAGTATTCCAATTACAGAAAACATGTGGGAAGAAAAGGAGCTGGAAGAGAAAAATCTAACCATTTACAAAGGCCTGCATTATCAAGCTCACCTTATGACTAAATGTAATTTCTTATAGGTCACAGGTGTGTGTGGTGGGAGCAGTGAAGATAATGTAATGGTTACAGAGCTTTCCAATGGCCTGTAAAGGGGCTCTGTGTTGCTTTTCTTCACACAGCATGGTGTCAATTTGAGATTGAAACCATGTTGAGTGTTACTGTAGCTCTCACTGCGGAAGGCTATTTGATAAAGCCATTGCCTGCCTTTTGGCAGCTAACTCTATTCTGCGTGAGTAACGAATAAGTTTGAGACTACAGTTTACAGGCAATACATTTTTTTAAAAATCACCAAATAAGTCCCTTTTCTGCCCTCTTATAGCTACTAGGCCACTCACTCCAAGGCCTTAGCCAACTGCGTTTATGGAAATAATTAATATACAAGAGCGAAATCACAAAGTCAACATAGATCATAGCACCCTTGCGGGTCCAAACTGTTGGGGGGAGGGGATTTAGAAGCAGAGTGTAGGTCATGGCATGTCTCCCATCAGAGGACAAAGCCAGGGTAAGTAAACAGTAAAAGAGAAAAACGAGGAAGGAACCCAGAAAACATTAGTAGACGGGGAGGGATATTAGTTTTTTCTGGATGTTTATTTGAACATCGGGTAGAGGAGAGGAGGGTCGCTGTGGGATTTATGGGTTGGGAGTAATGAAGCCAAGATGGAGTCAAAGACCCCCTGCCGTCTCGGGTCACTTTATCTCCGCAAGGCTACTTGGAACTGCAATTGGGGGCATAGAAGTTACATTTGTCCATCACTACACTCACAGAAATAGATAGCCTTTCACAGTAACTGCAATGTCTGGGATGGTTGGTTTTGTAGTTATGATTGACAGTATTTGTAGTTTCACCATGAAACAGCTCATTGACCCATGCAGATCACACTTGGATAAGGCATAATAGTGTTGGGGCATTAGTCTCATTTCACTATACGGTGGTGGACTTTATCCCACAGGTTCCCTGATTAGAATCCCTGTCTCACAGCAGATTACTTTATGTGGGAATTCTGATGATTTAAAGACACATTCTAATGACTTTGCCGTGATATGTCGACTACAAATACTTTGCCGATTCCAAACGTAGAGGCAAATTCAGATTGCATTCATTCTAGAATTGGCCACTTTACAGAGATTTCAGAATTGACTTAAGATATAAACCATAAGATATGCCTTGATTAGTGCCACAGGGGGAGATTATAGTGTTACAGTAGCAAAGTGGAAAGCACAATCAGAGGCATAAAATCATAGGCATAATATATAACAGCAATTTAAACGAGGAGGAAATATGAACGGTATAACACCATGAAGAGAAAAAACAGACTCAAGAGTTGAGTAAATGGTATGCAATCCAGTTGTTCATCTTGTGAATTTGGTCTATTGGGGGAGCAGTGCTGATTATAGTATGACAGCTGCAGGAAGGAAAGACCTACGGAAACGCTCTTAAACAGCTTGGATGAAGTAACCTGTCACTGAAGGAGTGTTCCAGTGCCGCAATGTAGTCCTTAATGGTGTGAGAACCATTGTCCATCATTGATGACAGCTTAGCCATCATTCTCCTTTCTCCCTCTACCTCTGCAGTGTTGGGGGGGGGGGCTCCCAGGACAGAGCTAGCTCTCTTAATCAGTTTATTAAGTCTTTACCTCTATGAAGCTGAGATGCTGCTGCCCCAGCAGATCTCTTCATGAAAGATGGCTGGTGCTACCATTGTAACCACCATTGTGTTGTAAAATGTCTTGAGGAGTGTCCCCTGCACTCCAAAAGACCCCAGTTTCATCAGCAGATACAGTCTGCGCTGGCCCTTACTATAGAGTGCTGTTGAATGGCCAGTTCAATCCAGTTGATTGTTCAGGTGAACACCCAGGTACTTGTGGGATATGAAACAGATTAAATAAAAGATAAGCATGTACTTAATGTATTTAATTTAATAGTTAAATTTCCCTTAAATATGGGAATTTTGTGTACCTCACTTTCATGACCAGTTGAAAACTAGGTATCTCACAAAGATGACCATCGTCTGTATCAAGTAAGCAAACAAGCACTGAAATATTACATATTATCCATCCATCCATCCATCGTCAACCACTTATCTGAAATTGGGTCACGGGGGAACTGGAGCCTATCTCCGTTCTCATTGGGCAAAAGGGGTGCACCCTGTATAGGTCACCAGTCTATCACAGGGCAGATCAATTAGGGGAGCAGTGTCTTGCTCAGGATACCTCAAAAGGCTTCTCTGCAGGACTAGGGATCAAACTTGCAACCTTCTGATTGCCAGGTGACCGCTCTACCTACTGAGCCATGCGGCACCCATATTACATATTAGACCAATATAAAACAATTAGCTACGGGGGCGGCATAGCTCAGTGGGTAGAGCGATCGTCTGGCAATCAGAAGGTTGCAGGATAAATCCCTGGTCCTGCATGTAGCATGTCAAGGTGTCCTTGAGAATGACACTTAACCCCCAATTGCTACCTGAGCACCATATGTTGGCAGCTCACTGCGCCTATACAATAGGTTGGGTCAAAAATGCAGAGAAATCCAAATTTCCCTGATAAGGGAATCCTTTCTTTCTTTCTACTCTAGTGTACTGGAAGACTAACAAGTGGCAGAAAATCTGAGAGCAGGGAGGGGTGTATGAAAGGTTTTACAAAACAAATTAAATTGATGATTTTTATCCATATCTTTGATATAGAAAAAATCATTTTATCCATTTCAAGGACACTTCTCTGGTTCTCTTTGGCAGTGGAATTTCAGAAATCATTCTCAAGATTAGATTTTAACCTCATTAATACACACCTTATTTACCCAATATCTCTTCAGATAGTTAAAGAAAAGATGTTTTAACACCAGAATGGGCTTCAATTTCTGTCTTGGGGGGGGTGGATAGCTAGCTACTATTGCAACATTACAGCAGATAATTTTGAGTAGATTGCTAAAAAATAATTTGGACAGGAAAGGTGGTCCAAGAGACAAGTATGGGCCCATCAGCTGGACGTATCACCAGGCCACAATGTCACCTTTATCTATTAAATCTAAGCATAAAGATCCTTGAAGACATCCGTCTTATGTTTGGGACAAAAGCATTCCTCATAATAATGTTATGAACACATCGGCCTCAGTAGCTTAATGGTAGAGCAGATGCATCAGATAACGATGAACCAGACATTGTAGGCTCGATCCCATCACAGATTGTCAGGAAGGCCATCTGTCCTTAATCCCCCTCACTCCATCAAGGTCACTGTACAACTCTACAATGTGGAGACTAATAATGACACATAGAAATGGTCCACTCAGCAATATGAGCACAGGTCATAGAATCACAGCAAATACATATTTGACTTTTTGTTATTGGTGTCATTATGTTAAACATGTAGCTAATGAAAATACAATTATTTTGTTGACAAAAGTAAAGATGATGGCTTTGTAATCTCATGGGCTAATGTGGCCAACTATTCTGCTGCACAGTAAATGTGAACCAAATGTATGTTACGAAAATACTGTGACTCACATCAGAATAATCTAGTCCTCCGGAATGTTCTACCTTAGTGTAAACTAGAGGGTGCCATTACAGAGGGGATGATGGAACAGAACAGTATATAAACAGGAACAGGAATCGTAAATAAAATCTATGGATTTGCTGGGTGTATTTGGAAAGAAGCTTTCTCAGAATAAAATTTGCATCACATTGAAATGTGGGTTGATCCACAATTTCCAGGATTTTAACTTGGGGAACATTCCTGGATTTCATTGTCCTAAAGCCATCTTGAGGGTTATAAAGAAAAGTAGATACCATCAACTAAATCAGTGGAGTGCTCATACCCCATTTTTCACTCGTCATTACAATTGCTCTTCGACATTATAATTCACCTTTTGCCGCCAGCAGATGGGTGGAAGCAAATCTTTAAATTGAAGCCATTAGACCATTGAAGCTTAGATGTTCAAGTGTTTACTGCCATCCTTCCAATGGCCTTCAACATAGACTTTGCCCCATCAGAACCAAGTGAGCTCATCCTTGGCTCATCTCATGTTATGATCCTACAGAGAATGCATTATTTATTAGATGTTAGGGGCTCCTTGGTGAACATTAAGTGGCAGTGTGTTGCATTTTCTTAATGAATGGGGTTGGGGGAGATCAAAGGGGGAAATATGACAGATGAAGGGGAGGGGGTAGGAGTAGACATTCAGCTTGTCTTGGTTAATTGCTGTCTGGGTAGAGGAAATTTCATCACTTCAGGTTTTGAAGAGCTCATGCTCATGTTCAAATGATGGTCTGTGAGAGTTTATTCTTTTAAGCATGGTCTTAATTCAAATAAGCAAGGTTATATGTGTTTTCACAAGTGTGGATTTCATCAGGGTATTTCATCGCGCTACCAGTACCCTTTCTTAGACTACAAAACAAGAACAAACTTGTGTCTTAATGTATGAAATGTAAGATCACTGTTTTGACTTTGACTTCGCTTCCCTTAATTATTTTTTTACCTTTCCAATGCCAATAATGCTGATGCTCTTCCCAAATTGCTCTTTGACCTCATCACACAAAACATTCAGTCACAGAAAACTGCAACAGACCAAAAGATTAACTTTAAGGGAGGATGCTCTCACACAAAGCCACTGTAAACTAGCTAGCCCCCCAGCTAGTCTCTCCTCCTCACTTTCCCAACAGATCATTAGAAACATTTCTCCTTCCCTTTGAAGTCTGTGAGGTCTGCCGCATCTGTCATAGACATGCTAATCCAGGGAACAAGCCCAGCCACCTGTTCCTCCGAACATCTGTCCACAGACCAGGGCTTTACTCAAGCAAGCTTAGCTGTGTCGATCTCAACTCTTGATTCCCAAAGGTCTGGAGGATGTTAAAGGTGTTATTTTTAGGGTCTTCATTGATATAATGTGTTGACGGAGACCTTCTGCTGCCTGATGAACATGTTTCTGTAAAAAGACTAAGTTTTAGCCCGAGTTTGGAATTTGATGGACATGCTTTCCTGTGCCTGGCTTAGCATTTGTGTTATAATAAATAAAAGGTTTTTGCTCACAGTTGAATGCTAACGGTATTGCAATAGTGTAATAAATACTATTTATGTCTAAATAGTATAAATAAATATATTACAGACCTTATCATTGCAATCAGTGTTGCATCCTGTAAAGGGGGATTATAGAAAAAGTGAGAAACAGACACAGGGTTGATGGCTTCAAGTTCAAAACTTAATGAGTTTTAGCATTCATAAAATATAGCATATTTGGTGGCGCTAGTGAGCACCAGCTGGAGTACATGTGTTTTCATGAGCTCATCTCCATGTTATAAAATAATTCAGTGTTACTTTAACCAACTACTAAAAGCAGGATGATGTGAAAAGTGAACACAGGTCGTGGAAAACAGCAGGATAAAAACCGTACCAAGACTTCACAAATGTGAGAGCTAACGCTAGCACCAGAGCACGCCATGACAGACCTAATGGCTAGCTAGGACACTGATTCAAAGTTAAGCAGCATTCCTCTGGCAATAGAGAGGCTGACAAAAAAACAATGACTGATCGAGTCAACTCATTTGAGGCAATTTTAGCATCCACTCAAGCGTCTCTGCTGAGTCTTAGAAACCGGATAAAAGAAATCGAGGAGGCTAACTCCAGCTATGACCACCCTTCTCACAAGTTGAACAAACTTGCATAAAAATGCAGGAGGAAAATGTCAGAATATATAAATAATTTGCCTACCTGAAAATATCGAGAAAACATGCCCGGGTGGAGTTTATCCCTGAGCTTTAGATAGTAGCAATTTTCCCAACCAAGTTGAGGTAGATCATAAACCGCTTAGGGAATCAATCTTCGTAGGAAAACGCGAGAAACCGCACGTCCTGATAGCCCAGATCAGTCATTTCCCAATCAAGGAGAAAATACCACAGCGTTCTTGCCAATAAATTCCCCTGAGGTACAGGAATAATGTGATTGATTTATTTCTCGATTTTCCAGTGGCGGTGATCCAACAGTGACACGCTTTCGAAGATGTTGGTGACAGGCTCAAAGAGGCTAGCGCCAGGGTTGGTTTCATCTATCCACCCGGTTTAGGATCAACCTGGGAAATGTGGAGTGGGTTCTTTTCTTCACGTCAAGAAGCCGAGTTGTTTGGAGGGAAAAAAAGAGAAAACAAGACAAACGGCAAAAAAAACTCCCTAGTGTCGTGTTATGGTGGTAAATGACACACTAGCATTAGTTTATCCCCTAAATTCTGTTTATTTCAGTTATATTGCATCAACGGTGTTCCCATGCCCACATAGTTATTTATGTGATTGGCTATTATCACTGTATTATCTGGAATTGACAGTAGTGATTTTATTTAGGGGGACAACTTTTTGTTTGTGTGTGGTTTTTTGTGTGTGTTTCTTTTGTTTTGTACGGACGAATAATTGATGTGATTGGATATTATCGCTTGGGAAAACTTAAAAAAATGTACGACAGGTGCCGTATCTATGCAAACAGCTCCTGAAGTGCGCAATCAGTTCAAAACTGAGAGGTCCCGGAGCTTGCTCTGGCTAGCTTGAGCACAAAGAAAGCGCTGCACATATAGATAAACAGTTAAACAGTGTAAAAGCCACGTTGTATAAATGTATGGGGGATTACATAGGAAGCGAGACAGACACCTGGTTGCTGCCTTGAAGTTACACTACAATGAGTTGTTCGTAGCTGCGCACTCCCCCTACAGGAGGCCCACGGAAAGCCAGAGCAGTCAAACATATCTGTGCATAGAAACAAAATGACAGATTACTAAGATTTAGGGAAATAACATTGAATATAGTTTTTCTCAAAACATTAACTGAATTAGTGCAACATTAATTAGCAGATTTTCACACATTTTTCTTGTGGCATATTTTCATATCCTTTACACACTACCCGTCAAAACATATGTTATCCTAACTTCATATGTATTAAAAGCATACTATACCAAGCATTATAAGTCAAGTCAAGTCAAGTCAATTTTATTTGTATAGCGCCAAATCGCAACAAAAGTTATCTCATGACACTTTACATATAGAGCAGGTAAAAGACCAAGCTCTTTGTGAAATTATGATTTACAGAGACCCAACAAGTACCCAGTTGAGCAAGCATTTAGGCGACAGTGGCAAGAAAAAACTTCCTTTTAACAGGCAGAAACCTGGAGCAGGCATATGCTTGTCTCTCCAACCTCCAATAGTTTATTTCACAGTGCACCAAGTTTCCTCCAAAGTCTACAAGTGTACTGCTTCAACAATAGTTCCAGAGTGTATTGGATGTGTGTATGCATTTATTCAGTTTTAGCAAAAGTTCATGAGTGTATAGTGTGTGTTTTTGTGTGTGTGTGTGTGTGTGTGTGTGTGTGTGTGTGTGTTCGGGCTCCCCAGCATCAGTCGGGGTGAATATCTGGTCGGTCTATGGATAAGAAACGAGTGTGTGACGTGGGGTCGATGTGTGTAGCGTAGTCAGAGCTAGCTGGACAGACCATAACCTACTGAAACAAGGTGTTTAAAGTTTCCAGAAGAAATACCACAGAAGAAGAGATGTACAGATGATATTGTAGAGAGGTGGGAGAGATGCAACCCCGTTTTATTTTGATGTGTCCGGCCAGGGTAGCTCGGCGGCAGAGCCCGGTCTCTAAGTCACATGTTGCTGGTTCAATCCCACTCCGGCGTGTGACCTCTGACCTGTTCTTCCTTCAGAGAGAGGAGCTGACGGAAGTGATCCTGAGGCTGCTGGCAGCCTGGGGAGACCCGCTGTCACAGCTCCACCAGAGCCAGAACCACAATCAGAACCAGGACCAGGGCCTCAACCTCTACGGCTCCGACAAGGCCCTGGAGATGAGCGACATGGTGCAGGAGCTGAAGAGCGGAGTGGTGAAGGTGGCTGAGAAGGTGAGTCTCAGCTTATCATTACGAGAGATGTCAAACTTGATGGTCCTTGTTCCCTTCCTCGTTGGAAGCAGCATTCTTAACACGGGGGGGGGCGTTTGTGAGTTGGTCCACTGCATCAGGTTATTTGCAGTGTAACTCGTCACTAAAGTGTGTCTGTTTTGTCGTGAGTTCAAACCCACGGTGTAGCATCACGAATGGCCTCCGGCCTTAATCCCCCAAGCTCCATCTAAGTCCGTGTCCACCCCCACAACGTGGGGTCTAGTCGTGACCGTTAAAAAGACGGACCTGTTTCTGATGAGTGTGTGTGCGTGCTCACATCTCTTTCTCTCCTAGTGAGAATTCGACCATGTGATCACGTGCATCTGAAATATGGAAAAAAGCCCCATGATCTATCCTGTATATGGGTTTTTGATAATGCCATGCACTCTGTATATGTCCTCGTCAACGTGTTCATCAGCTGTGTTTTCTGACCCCATCCCTTCATCATGAAGGCACTTGTTGTACGTGGCCCTGGATACGAGCGTCTGCTAAATGCCTGTAATGTAATGTAATGTAATGCAATGTAATGGAATCATTATTGGTGTCTGCCTGAGATGAGACCAAAGACTAATTTCCAGCCTTGGTTTGGACACTCAAAACCCATCTTATTATTCTCTGTTCTTTAAGATGAAGGTCCTGGGAGTGATAAGTAACACCCTTAGCGAGGACAGCCTGGTGCCATCATCTCCCTCCTCCTCTACCTCCTCCAACTCCATGGACCAACTCGACCTGCTCTACTGTTTCCGCAGAGACACCAACAAAGTCCAGAGTTACCTCCGTATCCTCAAATGCACCATTTTCCCTGAGCTGGACTGCTGACGTGTGGCCGCTGCGGTCATGGCCACAGGCGTAGCCTCGCATGCAATTCTGTATCCTAGGATGACCTCTTTCATTTCTTATTGGTGTTTCGCTGTTGCTGCACGTGACATTTTCCTTGTTTTGTGGTGTTCTTGTGAAAGCGAGACTCAATTATTTCCGAGCAGAGGAGAAAAAATGAGAAAGAAACTGGTCGGAACAGTGGCGACGGTGAGAACGAGCAGATGAAATAAAAGCCTTCATCAGATTGCTGTTTGGTCGGTCGTGTTTGATGTGATAGTCTGTGTGCTTGTGTGCTGTAAATAAGAACATTTACATTGACGCCTCTGGAACTGCTGGAGGTCAGATGAATGTGCTGTTGCACAGGTCGGCCAAAATCTGAGCACTTTAACATAGCGGGTGTGAAAACAGAGATTCTGCTACAAGTCGATTTTTATTTACACTCTTATCATTTACAATATCCGGACTGGAATCAGACTTCACTTAAAGCGTTTCCACATCCCGGGCATGGCCTTGTTGAAAAGGACTCATCCATCCGCACTCGAGTGATTAGGAAATGAACATCTGGCGTGGCCATGCGACAAACTGTCTGTTGCGCTGATTCCAGTTATGACAATGGTGCGATGGTCCTTTCCTGGAAAGACTTGGCGGTGTTTAATAAGCATGCCATCCCCCGAACTGTGAGAAATGAGGTGAGTTGAAACGATGACGGCTTCCGGAATGGCATCACACGCGTGATGAGGTCAAATGTAGGCTACCGAGCCCTGGTTATTTTTAAACGCTTAATCTTTGCGAATGTTAAATGCCATCCGCATTTTCAGTCTTTGGACCCCTTTAATCGTTGGAGTTAGTGGGGACTTGCCGGATGCCAGAAAGTCACTGATTCCTTACGCCACTTCCCGTCTGCTGTGACGTCAGTGGTGCCTCTGCTGCTGTTCTGTGGGGGCGACCTGTCAGCAGGGGCGCCGTTGACCTCCAGTGATGTAACTTCCTCTTCCGGTGAGAGACCTTGCTTCATGAGCTCGTCCATCCTGGTGCGTGTGCTGTTCACTTCCCTCTCCTTGCAGTTTCTCCACTTCATTCTCCGGTTTTGGAACCAGATTTTCACCTAACGGAGGAAAACCAGATATAAACCAGTTGGAGTTGAATGCAATGAAGTTCCGGTGTTCAGCTAAGTGTGTTTTTATGATGCCCTGGTAATCTTGGGGATTTTTACACAATGGGTCCATATCAAACTATCTGCTTTCATGCACATACATATATTTAAGAATCCAACAATGGTTCAACACATGGAACTGGTTGATGATGTAAAGTCAAACCGAAGCTAGCTGTAGCTATTCCCCAATCCTCTGTGAATAGCACTCGTTTCCATTTTAAAGTCAGTCACTGGCTAACTTGCATATGAAACCACGTCTGGTTGTGCTCATTATGCAACTGTGTTGTCTTTTGGGTTGGGGTTGCTGTAGTCAGCTCAGGCTGAAGATGTCACCTGTATGAGTGATGAGACGTTTCTCAGCAAAAAGTTGCGTCCACATGAGCTGATTCACATTCTAATGTTATTTCCTCATCTGGATGACCGAGCATGCATCAAGACACCAATCTGTGGCTTGATTTTTTTTGGGGGGGGGAAAGTTGCCTAGCAACATCATGTTAGTTAGCAAGCCAGCCTGCTGGCCAACACTAAGAACTGTGAAGTCATGTGCTGAGAATCGTCCGTGTTCACAGGGGGCGCTAGCACAGTTATCCCAAATTAAATTATTATCATGAAGATGAGGGAAAAATACTCCTAAAATTAATACCACGAATTAAAACCTTTCATCGGACAGTAGCTGTAACTGTCTAGCATTGTCAGTAAAGTTTGATCGTCTGTGTGTGTACGTTTGGTATCATACTACATTTTGTTTTCTAGTAGTCCTGGAGGCGGAACCTTTCGTTGTGCTTGTGTTCCGTACGTAATTAATTAAGTAAACACTTTACAAGGGAAGCGCCGAAAAGCGCCAAGTGCGAAGATAATGATATGATATGATAGTTTAATACCAAGCTTTAACACACATATGTACAGCATATATAACGTATGCACACACATTATACACAGCATATCTATCCTGGAGGAAAAAAAGATAAGGACGAGAACGAAGGAACCAAGATTTAGATCCTATTAAGAAGTAAGGAGCCTACGAGATGTATTTGAGTTTAAATTGACCGACTACACGGTTATGTTGTTCAATGTTGCATTTAAAATGCATAATTCAAGAATATATTTGGTATCGAAAATCAGGGGAATCAGCTTATCTGGACACAACGTTTTATTGCATCAAGTCTTATATTGAACATTTTATCCTCATCTTTAGACAAGAGCTGCCATAAAGCTTGCCTTTCCTCCGGCACTAATAACAGCTGCAGGAGCCGTCCCCGACAGGCCTGCCATACCTAGAAGGGGTTACATGCTAGACATCATGGAAGTGAACGTTTTCTAGCTTCACGATCAAGGCCAGTGCAATCTGATCTTTGCATTCAACCCATCCTATTGTACAGGAGCAGTGAGCGCAACCGCAGCCTGGCACTCCGGGAGCAGTTGCAGGTTCAGTGTATTGCTCAAAGGCAACCTCAATTCAATTCAATTTCACCTAGCAAATTATTTTATCCAAAGTGATGTACATTTTAGAATCCGATACACTGCATTGGCAAGGAATTGAACTAGGGTCTCCTAATTGGCAGACAAGAATTATATCCCTGAACAATTGATGCACAGCCCAATATGCTTTCTACAGGGGCCAGGGATCAAACCACCAATCTCACACCCTACCTCCTGAGCTATACCACCACTGGGTCCATGGTAACTCAAGGGTAGAGTGTGCTCAACCCCTGAGTTGATATGGATGTCCAACTGAAAATGTGGATCCTTAATAATGACATGGTCCACACACCTTTAGGATCAGAGTTAGATCAGTTGAGGGAGTTCTTGTCATCGATGATCATTACCTGTGATTCCTTGAGACTGAGTTCAGAAGCCAGTTTGTTTCTGTCCGTCTTGCTGATATACTTCTGTCTGCGGAAAGTTCTCTCCAGCTCTTTACGCTGCTCGTTGGAGAACACCGCCCTCCTCAGGATTCCCCGCCGGGATTTGGGACTGGCATCGGGGGACCACATCGGAATACCGGCCCCCACTGGATGTAAGGAAATGAGGAAGGAGAAAAAGTGATGAAAACAAAGTCAGACAGACAAATCATCTCTGAGTGTTTGTCCTCCGGCTCACATGTTGACATCAGGAGTGAGTCAAGAGGGTTTTCCAGTCCGTTGAGTTTTATTGTCTGTGATGCATGTTCTGCTGTTGCTGTCTAGCCAATGTGCGTCAATGGGCTCATTGTCTCAATCAAGGAAAGCATAAAGAAGGTTGTAGAGTGATGAAGTAGGTTGAGGAAACACACAAGGGTAGGAATGGGGTAGCGTGAGGGGTCTGTGAGTGTCATGACGGAGATAGTTATAATTATTTAAGGCTTACAGGGGAATAAGACATGATGACTTCATGATAGATGCTCGTAGCCACCAGGAGAGTGCACATGTTTCCGACCATATTAGAGAGAGTTCTGTTTATTTGTCACGATTAGTCCAAATGTTGTGGGGGTGGATATGGATTAAGACGGAGCTGGGGGAATTTGTGGTGTGTTTGAACTTACAGTCTTTGGCCCATTGCTTCCCAAAGTGGACGTTCTATCACTGAGCTACCGTGGGCCTCATGTTTCCAACCATACCGAATCATTTAATATTTGAATTCCTATATGATCTGTTTTTTGTTTGTCATACTCACCCCCCCCTTCTTTCAATTTGTCCAGATTTAACAAACCGGGGGTGACTAAAGGGAGAGAAGAGGCATTTCTACTGCAGAGAAAAGGGATTTGGAGAGCTGCAAGGAGACAAACCCGCACTGCTTCACTCACAGGTGCAGGCACAACAAAAGTCAAGTGGGACAACTTATCCGACCCATTCAGCATGGCTTCTTAAATCCGTATGACAAATCTGCACATGGACCACCTCTGGGGAGCGCGTAACGGGTTTAGACATGCTCCTTGCTCCTCTTTTGGGACTCAATGGCTTCCACTTAAACGGCCGATTACTAGGTCAGTGCTGGGCAACGTGTGTGTCTACCCGAGTGGGGCCAGCTAGAGAACTGCACAGGGGACCCCCATGGACAATAGAAACTGGACTCTCTCTCTTTGCTGGCTCAGCGTCCCTGACACTAAATCTTTTTCACTTGCAGGTATGAGGCCCGCCTGTGTGAAGATGAGCTGAAATAAGTCTATAAAAGTCACTTTCATTGAATTCTTTCTGTCCCAGTCAAGAGGCCCATTCCAACAGAGGCAGGAACAGGGATTGAGGGA
>OMLC01066444.1:0-19106 GCA_900302585.1 Regalecus glesne | reverse complement strand
CCCCCCCCCCCAAAAAAAAAGGGGGGGGGGGGGTCAAGCCCACAACATCCAGCTTGTCAGTTCCTGAAGCTACATCAATACGGTCCCAAAAAATAAATAAATCACTGTATCCTAGTTGCTCCATATGTATATTTTTTTTAACATTTATTTTCCATTGCACATTTGAGGATTAGAGAACTATACCTCATAGTGCAGAATGGATGCAGTATAAATGCACAGTTGCCAACTTTTAAAATGGCTAGCAATCAGCCGGTGTCACTGTCAATAGTGATGTTTTGGGGTGCTCCATCTTAAAATGCAGCGCCAGATGTTTTAAAAAAAACTATCCTACAAATATATGCTCTAAGCAAAGATGGGAAATCAGCTTGGTATTTGTAGAAAAGTCAACTTTGCCAAAGCTCATCAAGCAGGAGCAGTGTACTGCCTTGCTATTTATTGCTACACTGCTGAATGCAACGCCAGCTCAAAAGGCTTCAAATCATTGGGGAGATTGTTAGGCTTCTGTGGAAATTACGGAAATGGATGAGTAACACTTCATAACAATTAATCAGAGTCCGCTGATTAATAAAGTTCATTTTTTATTCTCGATGATTCAGGGGATTATCAAAAGGACACTGTCCTTGTCATTTTGATTAACAAACCCATCCGCGCACTGGAAGAGGACGCGCTGAAGGGAGACGCTTTCTCTCACCCATAAAATAAATATTGAATGAGAATATTAACTCGTTAACCTTGACAAGTATTTGTAATTTTCATAAGGGGTAAACTAGCAGATTCAGCACAAAAAAATACTGTGGGGGTTTGAGAAAAGGCACTAGAAGAGGGGCGGGGGGAATGACAACACACAACAAATTAGAGAGAATGAAGAATGCTACTGCATGAATCCTGTCATTTTTATGGGCTGCAATGATTAATTTGTTTGTTCAAATTCTCAATTAAGCCAGGAGGAACTTGCAGAATTAGAAAACGAGAGCAGTGCAGTGTTGTCTTGGCTGGCTTTGCAAGTGCCCCAGGGAGATATAGCCTACCGGATTCAGGCCTCAGGTCATCAGACTGTTGTGAAGACAGCTCACACAGTCTGGACTGATGACGGTTGTGTATGTCCTAGAGTTTCATTTTAAAACACATTACAGCCCAGGCAAAAAAAAAAGGTAATTCAAAATATTTCATCAGCTCCCCTTGATAAATCATTCTGCCTATTCATTTGTCCGGGTTGCCTTGTCAAGGGTAATGCCCTTAAAATGTCAATTGTCAGTGAGTATGTATTGCATTGGAAATAAAGTACAGTTCACAACACGCAAAACAGCAGTCATTTGGAGCATCATGCAGACAAAATAAAATATGGAGCTTGCACTTCCCTTTTCCCCAGGGGCCATATGCACTTATTATTCGTCAGAGTGACAGATGTTTTTCAAATGATGGTGTCTCATGAGTGGTGAACTTCTACCAAAGCCTTACCGTGGGAGACTGTAGGATGTTATATACACCATCTGATGGTTGAAACCTCTGCGGAACAAGGAGATGAAGCAAGTCCCTCAGCTGGTGAGGCTGTCTAGAGAGAGAGGCCCAGGAACAGAGGGAGAGATTAGCCGGGTGGTCCACAGAGATGATCATTGAACTGCACTGAATAACAGTAAACTTATCCCAGCACTGGATTCATATGTAATGCAAGTACTATACAGACCCAAGCAAAGCTTGGACCCAAAATTATATTTTTGATCATCAAGTTCCTGTCATTTGTATTTATTTAGCAAGTGTATTTAAATTCATTAATTTGTTTTGGTAGTTTCTGTAGGTCTTTTTTTGCTGATAAAGAGTGATATCCGGCATATTTATTTATTTGTCAGGTTCCCACAAAAATAATGAAGCCCATCACAACCAGGTAAATCTCTGCATTTTGCAGTACACTTGAATTTTCAATCTGGTGTGATATTACCAGTGGTGCACCAGAAGTGTAGCGTAGTGATGTCTCTTGCACAGCCAGCAACACATACAGTCAGTGTATAGTCATGGTTATGGGGATAGGGTGCGATGTCAAGTTCATGGGATGCTTTTACGGGGGAAGAATTGGCATTGGAGTTGGAGACTGAAATTAGAAGTGAAAATGAAGACATGAGAGGGTTTGGAAATAAGAAAAGGAAGAATACATCGAATTGCTCAAGTGATTCTAGTCAGGCATTGGGGAACTGAGGAGATGCATCTTGTTGGGATGATAGCTGTGACAAGAGAAGACAGGATGTTTAAGGACCCACATGAGGCCGGAAAGTTTGTAATGAGAAAACTTGGAGATCTGCCATTGATTGTGATAATTACAAGTGGGATGGTGATCATTGACCATCTCCAAGCATCAGAGAGAGGGCCCTTAAGATTGAGATATTTAGAGGTTATCTCTGTGTGACTTGCTTCCCACTTGGATCAAAAGCAAAGAAGGGGGTAATAACTGGCATGCCACTGTCAGTACAGGCTGAGTCATTTCAGGATGTTGCAGATGTGTGTGAGGCAAGAAGAATGACTAGATTCCGAGAAGGGGAGAAGGAGGACAGTAATCCTGCGCGTTTGACTTTTGAAGGGGAATTGCCGGAAAGTGTGTACCTTTGATAATGAGAGTTACAGGGTGAGGCCATATGAGAGAGCTTTTCTCAGATGTTTTTGCAGACAAGAATATGGACATGTTACTACAGTATGCAATGAAGTCAGAAGATGTGGGAGATATCGGAAGGACAACTGCAATGGGGGAAATTGTTCAAGTTTAGAAAGTACCTCCAAATCATGATCCGGGGTCAGCACAGTGTCCAACAAGAATTAAGAAAGCTAACTTGAATAAGATGAAAGCAGAAAAGGGTTGTGGTATGGTGAAGCTGCTAAGAGAATTGAGAAAAACAATGAGATTGATGTGAGACAAGAAGCTAAGGAAGACAAGTCAGTTAGGAAGCATGCTGAGTTTTGGTAATTAACTGTACTGCCAGAGTAGAAAGGAAATCTGAGAGAATTGACATATTTGCAGATGCAGCAAGGACATTTCTGGGTGTTGTGGGAGTTTCTGGGAAAGGTGTAGAGCAGCTGCTGAGAAAGGTTTTTAGTCCCTCTTTTCATGGTTTTTTTAGGGGATAGACATTCTAATCCATTGTGGCATGGTGGCACAGTGGTTAGCACTATTGCCTCACAGCAAGAAGGTCCAGGACCATTTTTACATGTCATGATTAGTCCCACCATTGTGAGGTAGGACACAGACATAGATGAAACCTGAAGGATTAAAGTTGAACTCCCTAATTGGCCCTCCACAGTGGGCTTGAACCTGCAGTGCCTGACTTGGAGGCACACACTCTACCACTGAGCTACTGCACCCCCTGTCTCACACCAAAATGGTTCTGGATTGAATCCCATACCAGGTCCTTTCTGTAGTGGAGTCTGCATGTTCTGCCCATGTCTGTATGGGTTTCCCCCGGGTGCGCTGGTTTCCTCCCACCATAAAAAAGACATGCACATGCGAATTAGTTTGGAGCTACAATCTAGTGTGGCGCATTGAATAGCGACATGAATGGACTACTATTGATTCCAGATGGTGGAGTTTGACACCAATCATTGACCAACCCCCAATAGAGCTGAACATGAAGAGGATAGTATTTGGTGGTGTGGAAGATGTAGTTTTTAGATTAACGTGCCAAGGTCAACAAGGTGTGATGGCTTAGATAGAGTCCTGACTGTCACTTGACAAAGAACGGTTTATTCGAAAAAGAAAATCCTATCAGGTTGTTGCCCATACATCAGAAATGACATGACGAATGATCCAGATATCCTCTCCATCTCGTTGTGTATCCTGGTAAGAGACACTATCGCATTTACCATAAATATGATTAACTGAACTTAACATAATACTACCATACAGCCATTAATGCTACAGTATAATAGACTAGCAAGTTTTGGTGAATTCAACACAGTTTCGAGACAGTATCAGCGTTAATGTTTCTCTCGGCACCATTAGCCGATGTTTTGACGACATTCATAATCCAACTTCATGAGGTACAAAGCGAATTACTTTATTGTACCACTGACTTTGAGAAGGTTTTACTCACAAACTGTCTGTGTCTGATGCATGTCCTTCACGGTGTGATATGAGGACATTCTGAGGGATGACGGAGAAGCTTCATGGGACCTGGGTTGCAGTACAGGAAGATGGCACAATCCTGGTTGTCCATTGCGATTGCATGACAGTTTAAATTCTGTGTTAACTGGTGACATACAAATGGACATCTCTTAATAATAGCTAATCATGTTCTCCAACTCGGTTCTGTCTCCTTATTTGGTAACAAAACATTAAAAACGGGTTTTCAAGTTTGTTTGACGTGCGGGAATTCACCCCGCAACTCTTCCTAATAGGATGTGACGTTTTTGTAGGTGACTATAAATACCGTTCGCCTACAGAGCTTCCCGCCAAAACGCTTCAGCTTCCGTGACTTCCGCTCAGCGCTCAAATCTATTGAATTGGAAATATAAAAGAAAAGACGCTTGTATTTTGTGTTCAACCTAAATAACCAATTCAAAACGTTTGGAATGTCCGTCTGTGGATGTGCACCCTACTTATTGGACCCTCGCATGAAGGTGACTAAGCCTGATGTGAAATTAGAGATCATAATTTCAAAGCCCTTAGTCAATGACGTCAAAGGTGTTTAACCTTCGCAGTTTTCATTATATGAAATTAATGAAGGCGAATGATCTGCTCTGCTGTTTTATTTCCGATCGTAGAAGAGCGGTAAGAAAACTAACCCAGTCATGGAAAATATTTTATTCTATATTGTTTATCATTTCTAGTTGCATAATTAATCTTACTCTTGAAATTGTATTTCTATTACAGAAGTTTAACGTTGGAGACTTTGCCACTTCCGTCTGACAGTGAGGTGAGTAAAGCAAATTACTTTTGGTTCATCCCGTGTTACGCCAGTTCTGCTGGACTAGGTCAGGCATGGTGGGGTAATATTCCTCCACAAGGCTCAGTAAATATGAGGTATTCATTATAAAGTGCTTTGAGTGATCACTACCCTAGAAAAGAGCTTTATAAGAACAAGTCCGTTCACCATACCTGAATACGTAACGTGTTGGTTTTGACACTATTGCTGGCCGATCTGATTCAACTGTAGATGTGAGTTTCACAGGAGGATGACTTAGATTGGGCAGTGACAAAGTAGCATTGGTCAGTGAGCTAGAGCATGAACACAGAGCAAGTGGCTATAGCAGGAAAATGTCTTAAGAAGGATTTTAATCAAGACATCGCAAGAAATTCTTCATCATACAGTCATAACTGCACAAAAAATATTAGCCTGATAGGGCCAGTAGTAAGCAAGATTAGCCCTGGACAGACACACAAATACACACACAGACCCATGACCAAACGTATAATCCCCTCTAGGCTACTGCCCGGTGAAGATACCAATTAAACACTTGTTAAAATAAATTAGCTTATACTATTGACTTTGGCCCAGCCAACTCAAAGAAGAAGCACTCACAAACAGCACTGGATCACTAATTCTTAGAGCTCACCAAACAAGTTTAATGCATAGAAAATTGAATATGGCGAAATATATATTGAATCTACGTTGTTGAGATGCAAAGGTAGAAATAGATCAAATTCAATTTAATAATCCACATAGGTGATAAAACAGTTACATCAATAATTCCGCCTAAACATTCTTGCCACATAAAAACCCAACCACAGGACACTGTATGTAATGTGCTAAAGGTAAAGTCAAAAATCTTGTGCAGGGTTTTATATCGTTCTTCATACGCTGCAGTTTCTCCAGGCGAAAGTGCAACTTTGTTATTGTGTTAAAGACCATTATATGATTTTTGCAATGAAATCATAGTCTGTTTTCCAGACCAGTGAGTGCTTTTAATAGTGCTGGCCACCTTTCTTTTTTTCCAATCCAAGGTGTCCTCTATAGGGTATGCATATCCTGAGCAGTGGCATTGACTAGAGCCTGCACTTGTGAAGTGAAAATGCTTATTAGTCAAACAGTCCCCATCGGAATAATGCCACGGTCAGCCTGTGGTGAGGGATAACTCTATCTGGATGACACTCTGGAGCCTATTCTGTAGGGGATCTGCTTTAGTACAGCACTCACAAACATGATGTATGGACACACATGCTGACCAGCATCGTGGGACCAGGCCATAGAACAGCTAGGGATGACTTACTGTAGCGAGAGCGTGGCTCGCATAGAACAAGCACCTAAAACAACAACACCGCGCTCTATTTTCTGTTTAATGATCCATTTGCCCCTCATAACCTTGATTAAAACCTGCAGGCAGAAAAACAACAGTTATAAACCGAATATGCAATGATGATGACAGCGCCGAGTGAGACTGCGTCAAACCCTGGCAACGTCGTCGATCCTTTTTAGTTTGACAGTCTTTGTCAAAAAAGGAGCAAAGTGGTGTTGTCTTAATCATTACATGTCCAGATAACTATAGAATGACTTTCAATTACAGGGTTACTCATGTTTAATACAAAGAGGTATGTCAAAGCAGCATATATTTATGGGGAACATTTGCTGCGTATGGGAAAGGCAGGAATCAATTTCCCGCCTCTCTTGATAATTGATCTTTTTTCTGAGTGTACTCCTGGAGGGAAAGATGACAAGTAAGGTCTATCATATTTGGAATGGTAGTAAAGCTGCCAACGCCTCATTTCCTGGAGGCTTCTGACCTCCAAGCAACTCACTGTTTCCCTTAACTGCCTAAAGCCAGCATTCATTTATCAATCTGGGCTGGGTTTGGTCCAAGATGTCAATAGTAGTCTGTGACACATTCCCATTTATGCATCATTGTATCATGTGTGTAGATGTGGTTGTGCGTATGCATGTACTCTCCATGTCTGTCTCTCTGTCTGTCTATTCAGCATAAAGGGCTCCAGTTCTGGGAGTTTGTGTGTGTCCACATGTATATGATTGATTTGACTGCCTCTCCGCATCCTTGCTAAAAAATATGGCAGACGGTAAAATTACAAGCAGGCACTTGGTTTCAGATTTTACTGATTTAATTCCTCCTCCACATTGAACATTTTTCAAGAGACCTCAGCATCAGTAACTAAACCTACTCAAAACAACTATCTACCTCTGAAGGAATTTGATACTTTTAAAAAGTGACAGCAACTGACCTTGAGATTTATTTTTGTCACACCAGAAACTGTCTCCCTCAGCAGTGAGAGATGTGCCTGTCCAGATGGTTTTGTGTGGCATCGTCTTGCTAATTGTCAGTGATGCCATCAAAGGGATGCAGCAGACCTGACAACTTAGCTGATGAGCAATGAGATGAGCATGAGAGGGGAAATTAGAGCCAAAAACATGTGACAGGTTTTTTTTGTACCCTACCTATGCTTTTGAGGGCATTAAATCAGCTCGCTTCCTCAGTTTTCACTCGACACGCATTACAGAATGGAGCACAAGAGAAACAGTGGCAGTTCTATTTTACCATAACTTCATAGGAGCTGTAACTGCATCATACTGCATCATTTCGTTGTGGATCTGATCACTAAGAAAATGCAATGATGCAGCAGAAACAAGTTCGACGTTTTGGCCTGTTTTCAGATCCGCATCGCAGAAGAGCGCTGATGCCGTTGCGTGTTCGAAGCTAGCACCTGTCCTGGTTCCCGCTGAAGTTGAATAAGTTGCAACAGAGAACCACTGTTGGATGTCTATGGTGATTGTACAGCATGCAAGACAAAACATATGACACAAGGGATGATCCTGACCCAAGACTGACATGTGCTAAAGTGCATTATAGTCATGGCAAGGATTAAGGTCACATTGGCTCCTGTTATAAATTAGAGGGGACAGCTCCGGCATACATGGAGTGTAAAGTGTGAGGAAGTCTGCAGGGAGCAAGAAAAAAAAAATCCCTTGGCTCTTTGAGGACACACATGGAGACAGATATGCGTCTGAGCTCTCTCTTTCCTTGTGAATAGCGCACACTTAATCATCAAATTAAAGAAGTCTTTGACGAAGTTCATCGTGTAATGCAGGTACCGCGCTCGCACTCGAGACTTCTGCCTCGGTTTCTCTGTCTGCACTTGAGGGTTTACTCTGCTGGGAGGGTCATCAAAAGATGCATTAAGATACAAGAACAGCCACAGTCCACAGTGGTTATACTATAATTACTGCTTGTGCACTGGGTGTATAGAGCGTGAAGTCAGTGTATACAGTATCGTTTATTCAGCTCAAAACATATTTACATGTTCCTTCCAGGCATAATAGCCTCTTGACTAAGAATACCCTACTTGGAGCGATAGCATGTGCAAGAGCAGACTTTTGCTCTTAGATACAAAGGGAAACAACTTGAAAGGAAATAAGTAAATGAATGCAATGCCTCATTAGGCGGGTTTTATTTGACCGTAGCCAATTAGAGAGCATCTGTAATTTAAAACAGTCAACCTAAAAAAAGACTGAATGAAGAACACATTCCTCTCACGGGACTCAATTCTTTTGCCTTGTTCTCTTCCAACTGGAGGTTTAGAAAAAGAAAAAAAATCAGTGACATTTTCCACTGGAATGAAAATAAATGCTACACGGAGCAGAGACAAGTTCAGAAATATGTAGACCCTGGGATAAGAGATGAGGGTCTGTAGAACTGCTGCGTACAAGGTCAAGGTTACCATACGCTCTGATGTCCGCCTCGGCTTTTGGCTGGCTGCGCTGACTTGTTTTTTGCAGTTGCTGTTTGTGATCAATACCTCTCCCTCTGTCTTCATCAGCCACGCACTGAGGTATTTGTGGGCTGTTACCTGAATGACACGATGGAGTGGTCTGAAAATAGAGCTGCAGCCTAAGAAAGATTGACAGCTGGTTTACCAATGAATCACACCTGGATGAAGATTCACCTGACACGCCTCACCACAGCGCGCACACTGTTCTGTAATGCTGATAAGGGGATGGAGAATTCGAGGTGCTGCGAGAAGGCGTCCCATCAAAAGACACATTCCGGAAAAGATCCCCGACAATTTGCTTCACAGAGGAGCCACATGAAAAATACTAACACCTGTATTGCTTATACTGGTTGTTAAGCATTGGAAATAAAATTTTGTGCAATATGCATAACCAAATGCTGGAATAATGAGCCATCTGTATGTGTGGTCCCTTACTTGGAGATGCCAAGAACGGCACCATCTGTGATGCAGATACCAGCTGTTTTCCTTCTTATTACATGTTTATTAAAAGCTGGAGTTGTCCTCTTTAAGATGAGGGAAAGAGAGCATGGGTGGCAACGTTGGTTATATGATTGCCTCCATCTCCATTAGAAACAGACCTGAGACTCCTTCCCCCGGCTCCATAAAATACATAGCTAACTGTTTAATAGAACAGAGGAAGGGCTAATTAAATATTCTTCCTCTTTCAACACTTCCTCTGAGGAAATTAGGAGAACAAACCAAAGATTGACTGGCAGCCCAGACACAAACATGAAACGTAGTATGAAAGCAAGTCCTTGAGGACTGCGGAAATAAATAAATAAATGGTGTCGCTTACCCCACCCTCGCCGTGCCCTTTGGGTTTGTATTTCAAAATCCCTCAGCAGGGTTTACGCATCTTTTCTATTTGCATTGTTTTCAATTTTCAAAACCTATTAGCAAGCTATCGATCGACCGCAATTGAGCATTTATGCACAGCAGGCAACCTACATCCCTCAAGTCAGAATCAGATCACATCTCCCATAATTGAGGGTGGCAGAACTGCAGACCACCCTCTGCAACTGTCAACAAATTTCAGGAGCTCAAACTAAGATGCGTCAGGGATGCATCCTGCACCGAGTGATGGACATTGAGAAAGAGAACTGGAAATGTCCATCAGCATCCTTTGCCATGTGCTGAACAAGACAGGTCAGGTCTGAATAGACACTGACAAACCCAGGGTGGACACACTGTCGACACAGACTAAAGCAATGCCATGGGACAAGTGACAGGCTGCTCTGATGCCTTACCTAACTGCGGCACATGCACGCGTGGAGCCAAAAAGATGTGCACGATGACTTGAGCACTTACACGCAGGCGTGTCCATATGGACAGTAAGACACCCCCCTCCCCATCCATCCATTAAATGATTAATAATGAGAAAGAAACCTCACAGGATGGGTTGAGTTGTTAGTCCTGATTTCCAATGAAAACTGCCTGAGCGTGTCTTGTCCCTAAAATTCCATCGTGCTCCTGACGATTGTCTCTAAGTGTGTGTGATGGGAATTGCAAGCGTGGTGTATAGTCCATCATACAGTAGATTGATATTTCTGATAATGCATCCCTTTCTGAGGTTAGTGTGCTCACTCTGCTCGATGCTCTATAAAACAAACAAAACGCCCTCTATTTCTGTCTAAACAATTACCCGCCATAGATTGTAACCTTATTGAATCGAGAGAAATGTTTGAAATAAATCATTAAAGGAGCTGACAGGGCATTTATCTTCACTCCTGCTTTAATGCGTTGTGCAAAACACAGTGGATGAAGTCAGTCAAGGGTGTGTGTTCTCTGAGCAAGCCAGGTCCCAGTGTGCCTCTGTGTGTGTGCTTGTAAAAGCAGCGTTGCGTGTGTCAATCCTCCTGCGGAGACACGTTCTTTAAGCTCTTCATTTTGAAATCAAGCATGAATAATTAAGCCATTTCGCGAGGCTGCTTTAACGATATGTTACATGAGAGGAAATAGGTCAAGCGGTGATGTTTGAAATATTGTTTGCATGGATATTATTGGGTTAAAAAGGTTCCTTTTAGATGGTGATCGACGCCCCTCTCCCTTCACGCCTTGCATACCTGCACTTTAGAAAGACTGACAGCATCAGCTGGAAATTTATTTAACTTCAGATATGAAAGACATACACTGTGTATTTGCCAAGACAGTTAGGGTTGATTCCGGGACACAGCACCATTCTGCTTGAGGTGATGCATCGTATCCGGATTCTGCTCACAGGCATACAACATGCCAGCAAGTAAAACAGGATGGAAGTATTTGAAGTTGTTATTTTTTTTTTGTATTTAGAAATATTATTACTCTCTATTTTGTATTCATGTGATCATTCTGAGGCTTTATATGGCCTGAATTATGCTGATAATGTGACTATTGACATCATACTGTCAGAAACCACGCCATCGGTGCTTTGCAGGAGTGGTATTGGTTTGTTGTCCGATTCATGAATCTCATAGTTGCTGTTGTAGAATCGGCTGGGCCGGTACGGCTCGGGAGGTAGAGTGGATAATCAGAAGGTCACTGGTTTGATCCCCACCTCCTTCAGAAAGTCTGTTGAGGTGTCCTTGAGCAAGATACTGAACCCCTAACTGCTCCCCGCATGCTTCAGCTGCTCACTGCTCCTATACAATAGGATGGGTTGAATAAATGCAGACGACAAATTTCATTATTAGAATAAAAGGACTAAATAAAGTGGCATTCCTTTCCTAGTTTTACTTTTATTTGTATTCTTTAATAAAGATGGTGTATTACTGATCTCCATTTTATCCCAATAGCACACCAACTCCTGTTCTTGAGTAACAAAAGACACTTCATTTCCTATATTTTCTTAAGATTATTAGCAACATTTTAAAATGAGGTTCATCTCACGATGAATGAATGGGGACGCCGTACAGGAGAACAGTTGTGACTCACTGAACTATTGGGATGTTGACACAAAAACTATTTTTGACATAATATCTCACTGGTAGTGGTTGTAGTTTGCTGAATGATGGCCCATGTCATATATACAATATATGCGGCCCCCATACAAGACACTGTGTCAGAGTGTACCTGATATAATACTGTTAACATCTACACGCTAGTGTGTGTGCCGTCGTCTCCCTGTTCTCTGTCATGTGGTATGTATGGTATGTGGAGTACGTGTGTTTACTGTATGTGAGGCTCTACAAAAAAGATGACACAACATGTCCTCTCTCTGGATGATAAACTATCTATCGAGCTAGCTAGCTAGCTAGCTAGATAGTTGGCAAGCTCAATCTTCTTCGTGTAGTCGTCTTCGTCTTCACTTGGTCTCAAAGGTTTTTCTAATTCTGTCACATAACTCTTGGTTTGGGGCAGTTGGGGGTTCAGGGTCTTGCTCAAGGATGCTTCAACATGATTTTTGGATTGGCCGGGACTGAACCAGCAATCTTCCAATTATTAGACAACCACCCATTATTGTTGATTATGGGGTAACATTTCCAACGTTTGGAAAACCTCTTTTTATTCAAAGTTCGACTGATTAAACAATGGTATTGCATGTTAAATCAGATTTTAGGCCTTTATTATTTGCTTTTGTAGCGTCGACGCTACGCCATATGAGCTACAGTCGGAAATCAAGCATCTGCTGCGGACCAATTTTGTTGTTCTCCCTTGTAAAGGATGAAACTAGACTTCAATCACAGGGCAAATAGCATTTCTCATAAAATCTCAAAATGGAATCAAAAACATGTTTGGAGATCCCGTTGGTTGTCTTTTCATCATGGCCCTACCATCGTTATGATTAGACTCCTCGTACAGCCTGAATAACTAAATAGTTAACCACAAAACATAAATGAGGCCAATATAATGATGGTGGAAACAGTCTCAGGGTGTGCCAAGAATGTTCCACTGGCAGTAAATGAATTCAGACCTTGAGTTTGCTGATCGATGTCGATCCACACAGAGCTCATAAGAGTTGCGTATTAGCGTTATTAGTGTTTGTGAGTCTCATAATATTTGCAAAGTGTTTTGTGAGATGGCCAAGAATTTACCACACTTGTAAAACAAAAGTGCCTCAAATTCCAGGTTGAACAATGGAATTAGAGTAATGAACTTTGGTAATTTACTGCAAATTTTAGACAGTACTGTAGATATTTGAGCATTTGATAGTTTAGTGAAAATCTTTCAGGACCTATCATGTAAACATAATCCCCCCACAGCCTGAAATGTCCTGGCTAGAGACAGTGATAGACTAAATTTGCAACAGAGGTACACATAATCACTCATTTTGATTCCCACATTTTCATGAATAGGAACAAAGGAGATTGAACTTAACATCTCAGATGAACATTATAGAAACATGTGTTTTCAAAAGTACAACATTAATAAACTTTTCCTTACCTACTTGCATCTTTGTGTTCTTGCCCTGCAGGTGAGCGGTGAACACCACAAACCCCAAGACTGCTTTGGCTCGGAGATTTACTGCATGTACCCTGTGAAGGAAAACATCAGCATCACTTTTTCCTCCCCTGCAAGGTCTTGAGATTATTTTACATCTACATCTGACAACTGTGGTTCTATTCCTGTTGCCTTGTCAGAAACATCAAGCAGTGAAACTTATTCGTCCGTCTAAAAGATCTGTCTTCTGAAAATGATATGATCCCTTCATATAGAAGAGTTGGAAACCAATTACAGACTAAGCACAAGGACCTATAAATAGTGGTATGTTTAACTTTCATCCATTGGTGATTTGAGACTTTTTGAGGGGTGCTCAAGCACACCTAAATTTCACCTTAGCACCCCTAAAAATAATAGTTATTATTATTGATTATATTCTAAAATCATATTCAGCCCTTTAACATTGGATTTTGCAAACGTGTCTGAGGGCCTAAATGCTTTTAAATTGAGAAACCGCAACATTTTACCCTAGTTTCAAACTGAGCTGGTGAGATATAGCCACTGTTAGCGCATCTATATAGGTGAACTAGGTAATTGCCTAAGGTGGCACCTTGGCATGGATGGGGGTAACCATTAACAGTTACTGCATGCAGGCACCTACAGCTGCCTCCTGCCACCAGCTCTCATCAGCCAATGGTAGCCTGACCTCCTGTACTGACACCAACTTTGACTGTCTCGGAGAACAACAAATGTGAGTTGAGGACCCGGATAAGGAAACACTCCTGCATGTGTGAACGACCAAAAGAGGAGAGACTATTGAAGGAGCGAGCACACCAATAACAGAGGGATTCGTTGTTACCACATATTGATCCCAGGGGTGTTAGCAAGGATGACCTTTGCTGCGATGAAGGCCCGCCGTGTACACTTCTGAAAGGTAAGCTTTATTTTCTCTAGTCGTTGTTTAAGTTGCTGATCATATGTGCTTGTGCACATTTCATGTGTGTGCGATTGAGAAAGTGGTGCAGAGAGATTTGCACTGGCGTTATTTACCTCGAGGAGCTGAAATTGAATTATTTGGAAAACAGCTCTACGTCCTGTCATGACTCTGCTGTAAAACATTTAGAACCAGTTTATTGGAGTTATTATGCAGACGTGATTGGGATGTTATTTGTTTATGGATATGAATATTATATAGAAATCTGTGATTGTTCATTCTGAGCTATTATTATGAACCACTCTGATAGGGCACCCCGCTAATTAGGTTGCCTCTAAAGATGACTTTGTGTAGCTAATTGAATTGAGGTTTGCCAAAGTGAAAAAAGTTGAATACTTTTGCAGACAGTAGGCATAAAACTCTTGTTAGTAACATAGTAATCCCCCACATTCCATCTAGGTCTATATCCACCCCCACAACATGGGGACTAATTATGACATGTAAAGATGGACCAATTTCTCTTATGGAAAGCTGCTCAGGGCTGACTTAGCTCAGTGGTAGAGCGCGCTGGCCTCTAAGTTAGGTGTCGTTGGTTCGATCCCACCACGAGGTGTCAGGAAAGGGCATCCGACCTTAACTCCCCATGCTTGATAGATGTGAGGCATACATTGTAAGGGGGTTTGAGTGGTCTACAGACTAAAAATAACACCGCATGAAAATAAGTCGATTTGCATTAGTAATGGTTACTCATTAGAAATACTGTTGTAAATGAAAACGCCATACTTAGAAAAATATCACTGTATTATTATCCAATGAAACGAGTGATTTAGCAGAGGAGTTGAACATCTGCAAGCCACTGTAAGCATGTTATCATGTTGAATTATGGCCTTAGCCCCCCTAAAGGCCCGATCCTAGAATTGCCCCTTCTTTCATCAACACTAATTCCTCACCGGGTTATCATAATTTTGGCAAAACACTGACGAATGCAGAAACAAACAGAAATGCCATGGTGGTTTTTTAGTCATATCTACATACCATAAGCAAGAAATGGGAGTTCGCTTAGCGAGGCACATTCAAGTATTACTCAAAGGCTAAGAATTCTGCAACTCAAAACTGTGGAGAAGCTCCCTTTCTTCTTTCTGTTGCTGAATAGGAGTTTTAAACCAAAATAATTTTACTGAAGAGATTATTTAACCTGTTAATATCTAATCTGATCTAATCATGAGTGGTGATTGAGTCCTGATTAGAGGAGACAGAGGGGAGATCAGTAAGGTCACGTTGATGGATTATTTATTGGTCGTGTATATTACAGGTATATTGACACAGATTACCAGTTGTAACAGATGCCAACTAGCATGAGCTAGCTGGCGGCAGTAAGTGGTGAAATACTCACACCCCTAGCCTTAAGAACGCTCTAACCACTGAGTTATAAATCCTGGGCTTTTAGCTCAATGATACTGTGTAACTTTACAATAAAGAATAAGCTCTTTAATACCCTCATAACCTATAATCGCTCAAAATACACACTCCTTTACTTAATGATTATTATCTATGGTATGATTCAGGAGCCCGCGACCCGATTTTGGATAAGCGGCTGACGATGGATGGATGGTTCAGGAGATAGAGCATGTCATCTAGTAATGGGAAGGTCACTGGTTCAATCCCGATTCCTTCAGAAAGTGTTTTGAACTATCCTTGAGCAAGACACTGAGTACCTCACTGCTCCGTAGGTGTTGCAGCTGCCCACAGCTCCTATACAATGAGGTCTATTTTAGGTGTTCCCATTAGTCCCCTCATCATGAGGGTGGACACAGACTTAGATGGAGCTTGGGGGTTCAAGGCTGGATGCCCTTCCTGATTCCCTGTGGTGGGTTCGAAATCACTGTCCCTGGCTCCTCAGTTCCCAAAGCACATGCTCTACCACTGAACAACCACAGCCCCCTAAACAGCTCCTATGCAATAGGATGGGTTAAAGGCCGATGATACATTTCATTGTAGAAATACAAGAACTACATAAAGTGACTTACACAGATATTTATAATACTTTGAAATAAGAATAATAAATCAGACCTTGTCATCACTGATGGCCACTCCTGAGATCGGCCGCCCAACCTATCAGTCTCATTCAGATGAGTCACAAAATCCACAAAGATTGTGTTGGGGCAACACGGGCTTAAGAGACACCAATTTATTCAGGCCATGACTGGTTTCTCAGACTGGGGTATTCAGTGGTCGTGCCCATTTTCAGAGCTAGCACAAAGCTTCTCATGGATACTCTAGCATTACTCGTAACATTTGATATATGTATGGCGATATTTTATGCTTATCTGACTAGGATGTCAATTGATTATGACAGTATTGCATGCTGAGAAATCCAGGTGACTATGCTCTCTATCGTGTTTATCATTGATGTTATTATTTACCCCCTTTTGAGAAACGCTAACATTTAAGTGTACACTGAGACCCCATCCCCCCAAAAACTCCGTTTCATCAATAGCGCTCAGACTCTGGTCTGCCCAATATGCGCGATGACCGTGAGTAGACCCACAGCCAAGTGAAGATAAAGAGCGGTCCACGCTCAGACTGTCATTGCAGGACAGTTGCTTATAGGGGACAGGTTTTGGAGAGCACCAGTGGATCCGTGGATTACTTTTCAGGAATGCAGACACATTTACTGGCTCAAAACTGTCATAGGAAGTCAAGCTTATGAGGGCGATTAAGGTCAAACAAACATTCGACAAACCAGGAAGGAAGGAAAAACAAAACAAGCATTCATTTTCAATGAAGCGGTCGCAGCCCCTGATTTGATCTGGCTCCTTGAAAAATGCACTCGTCTCATATGTTAATCGGTTCATATTAAATGTAATTTCTACTTTAATGTGAATTTTTACTTTTGATTTGCATGCATGGAGTATAGCGGTTTTATTTAATCATGTCTGGTGTTCCTCGGCCTACTTATCAAAGACCGCTGTCAGTCTACAGACCCATGTGCATCATTAAGAGCTGCTGTCTCAGCCCATACACCTCCTATTAGGTTCTCTGTTGTAAGGAGAGCCACAAGTGGCCATGGTGAGAGAAAAAAAAACAACACTTACAGGGACATATGTTTGTCATAAATTGTCACAGTGGTAGAACACACGTAAGTGAAACCTGGTAAGATTATACACCGGAAAATCCTTACGCAGCCATGTAAAAGCAGTGTAACCATGTGAGGAAGCGCACGTTCATCTAGTCTTACAAGATGAGGAGTTTCACCATCTGCACTCAGACCAATTTGTACACATACACACCTTTTAGAATATAAATGCTGATTTTTTTTTAAAAGCACACACTCATATGCAGATGTCTTCCCCACACAGCTATACGTGGGGTATGTTGGCTTGGGGATGGAGATGCAGTCAGGCCAGGTGTCAGCATGAGGTGAGCAGCAGCAGTAGAGCGAGGCCATACTGGTAGTGATAAGGTGAGGTGAGGGCTGGCGGAAGTAGTGGTGAGAGCTAGTTAAAGCCTGTCAGTACTCACATGTGGTGTACACATGGGGTGTTAAAAGCTGTCAGGTAGGTATGACTTGGACTAAAATCGGAGCTGTGATTGATCACAAAGGTTCACGTGGAGTTCAGGGGAGGTCTTTCGTGTTGTGGGCGAGATGACTGACAGACATGAGATAGGTTGATGGAATATTATCAGGAAGCCATTTGTAATGTGGGGGTTAGCCTGGATCTCGAAGGGGCGTTGTCTCCCCGAAATGAAGTCATCCATCACCCAAAGTTGGTATTTGATTAGGTCATGAGAGCGTGTCAGAGAGGCTTCACTGCCGTTAGCTGGAACACCACCGCAGCCAGGGTTATGTTGCTATGGATCACATATGCTCTTTCTTAATGAATCAGAGTAACATGTTAATAGAATTGGAGGCTGTGATTTGTTACACTTGCTGGACAATACATGGATGAAAGATGACTTTGAACAACAGAAAACAGATCCTTTTTGGGCCACTTAAATATAAAAAAATAGGATGAATGGATGAAAAGACCAGCTGTAAAGTTTTGAAAACAAACACTGGTTAATTTGAGTAATTTGATATAACCGATGGCTCAGATTGTTGATCGGAAATCTGGATGGGCCTTAGATAACGAAGGTTCTGTCGGTCAACTGGCAAAAAGGGATTTACAGTCAACCTGGCGTGTTTTGACAGCAGGTATATCACAACTTACCATTTCCATCACGCTCAGAAAAGAAAATGTTGAGCCTTGCTCACAGAAAACACACCTGGATGGGGGAAAAGATCACATTTAGGGTAGTTAGCAGGCTAATGAGTGATGTTCCACATGTATTCTGTTTTTTTAAGAAACAATCCAAATAAGCAGAGGCTAAAACGAATGTTGAAAGATTTACCAAGTCCACCTTGGTTGCAGCTGAATCACTGCAACAGCAGCTGCAAACTTATTTTTCTCCGAAATCATCCCAAACTTTAATCTTTTCCTTTCAATCCAAAGGTGTCTCATAAAACACAAAAATCACAACCGGGGAGTACACTATGATTCCTGCTGAGGGGGGCAAAACATAATTAAAATTACAAAAAAAAAACAAGCCCACTCTTCTCTACCTTGTGTTTTCTGCGGGGCCCCTGTTCCTTTAATAAACTCACGGTTATCTAGTGTAACAAATGTCTCGCTGCCATCATCAAGTCCAGGCGAGGAGGGAGGAGTTTTTAATGTTCAGTTTGTTCTATGGATCGATGTTTGCTGGCATCGCCTCCCCCTGCCTGCACCGTGCGTAATATACCATTACCCAACGCTCATCCACATCACATACTACACACCGCGTCGAGAGCTGGCTGACTGACTGACAGGCGGACTGACTGACAGGCGGACGGACAAGACAGACAGACAGACTGACGTCGTCCTCTTTTTATGGCTTTGATGGACAAAAACGGAAGGTGAAGAGGACGATTCGCCCTGTTGGGGAAAGGAAGGTGAAAAAGAACAGCCGCTTTTGACATCTGCTTTTCCTTGAAAACGGTTCTTGAAACTGGATTTTAGTGAGAGAGAGAGAGAGAGAGAGAGAACTCCTCTGAGATCAAAATAAAGACTCGCTCTCCCT
>OMLC01066439.1:0-19905 GCA_900302585.1 Regalecus glesne | reverse complement strand
ATTAATTAAATTGGTACACATCAATTGCATGATTTCAGAAAAGGAGCCTAAGCTTTATTGCAGACTACTGGAGAAAAGTGGGTCATATCCTAATTCCATTTTATGAGTCCGTGCCACCGTCGGTCTCTGGTTACAGGAATCTATGGTGCCAGAGTGGACCATATATACGTGTGTGTGTGTGTGTGTGGAGTGTACTTGAGCCGGACACTACCCCCCCAGCTTTACCCTGTGATGGACTGGCAACCCTTCCAGGGTGTTTCCCTGCCTTTTACCCAATAAGAACTGAGATAGGCTCCAGTTCCCCCCCGACCTGACATCGGATAAACAGTTGACAAGGGATGGTTATGTATCATGTGTCAGAGAGAAGAGTGTGGGTTGGCCTTACAGAGATGCTGGATGCTCTTGGTCGACCTCCATTGTTGTCATCCTCCACCTGCAGTGCCAAGAGATCCTGGAGCTCCTCGGCCCAACTACGGCTGTTCACCATGTAGCCTCTGCTGGTCCCTTTATCGTGTCCTAAAGATCTGCCATTGTTTTCAAAGTCGGTCCACCAACGTCTTGTAGTCTCTCTCACGAATATGTCTCCATCTGCCTCCTCTTCCATGTACACATCGTAGTCCTCCTCCATTGTAACCAAGTCAAAGGGCACAGGGAGAAGATAGAACGGAAGGTCACGACCTCTGGTTTTGGGGGGGGTGACAGAGGCTGACAAGGAACACTGGTCTGTTCAGGGAATAGAAAAAGAAATGTTGTCATTATAGATACAGAGAAATATGTCCTCAGCATTCAACACATCCTGTTGTATAGGAGCTGTGCCACAGTGCCCAACCTCAGCTCTTCTTTCTATTGCCTTGCTCAGGGGTACAGGCAGGAATATCAACCCTAACCTACATGTCTTCCAGGTGGGAGGCAACCCGCACCAAACCTACACAGAAAGGATCTGGGATGGGATTCAAACCCACGACCTTCTTGCCGTGAGGCAACATTGCTAATCATTGGGCTACCCATGAAGTTTCCCCAAGTTGCGCCGAGTTCAATTCAATGTCTCGAGTATAAGCATTCAAACAGAATACGCTACAACAGATTAATTAAAGCGCTGCCATGTCAAATAGGGTGAGCAATGTCGGATCTAGCAGTTCTTTAAGTCCGTTAGTTGTTGTTTTTTAAGATCGTTCCCTGAGAATCCACATTTTGAAACAAAATCTCAAAGGCGTAAAATTTGCCGGACCACGTCTGACAATCTATTGTCCATTTCTGGGCACTTAGTAGAATTTAAATCAAGCATTCAAGTCACATACACACACCTTAAGACACTAAAACAGCAAGCAAAGCAAAGATGACCTTAGTGATGAACCACAGCACTCCCACCACTACAGCAGAAACAAGGTTAAATCCAGGTGTTGAATCCTCGACACCTCTGTGAGAGAGTACTTTGGAGGTCCTAGCCTGACGACCCATTTACTGTGGCTAGGGCAGAGCGGAAAAACACTAGAGCCATGCTAGCGCGTACGCTCTAGCATACCACGCGCTGCTCTCCTCAAGTGTGGCTTGGTTGCAGCCATGCAGACATGTGTGGAGTCCTGCGTGTTGGTGTGTAGTCATGCAGCGCCTGGAGGAAAGGGTCATGTGAGAATATATGTGGACGGACAGAATGAGGTGAGGTGGAAGGGCTCCACAGTTCCGCCATAATACTGGAATGTGAATAAGGAATGCAAGACAAATCAGACGGTCAGATAAGAATATGCCCACATTTGAAGGGGGCCCATTGTGCCACACATAAGAGCCAAAACTGTGTCAAAGTGACATTAGCCCAGTTTGGAAGATGCATAGATTGAAGAATGAAAGGGTGGCGACAACCGTAGTTGTGGGCCCTGTGGTAGGCTTTGAGATTGGCGCAGGGGTCTGGCAGCTGATAGGGATAATAAATATCGGAGAAGGGAAATATATTTGGACTGCCGGGATTTAAACTGGATTGGCGTTTGAGCCTGTGGACCTTCTCATGGGAGGAGTGGGTCGAGGCCTTCTGCACAGGCTTGGGTATGGTTAAGGTAGGAGCTGCACTAGTTGGAGATGCCATTAGAGGGCAGTAGAGGGTAACTGGAGTCTCATGCCAACGCAGGCGTAGCACATAAAGCCGATCCAGATGAGGAAGAAGACATATCACCACCATGAAGGTCAAGAAGAAAACCCATTACATACGGAGTTTTGTTTTTTTCAGAATACAAGTCGAGGCCCACCTCCTCCGTAACATTACAGCCGCTGTAGGGAACCACCAGAACAAGACCCAACGACTGCCAGCGTCGGGAGTTGCCGCAGACTGGAGGTAGCTGGCTCAGAGGGAGGGAAGTTGCATTTCCTGGAAGGAAGAGCAGATAAACTAAGACCCCCTACCTGATCAACACAAGTCGACCACAATTCAGACAACCATGGCCGTTAATCTTACCCATGTCTTGCTGGAACTGAGAGACTCCACGTCCCCTGACTTTGAACTTCATTTCACTTCCACCACACTGCAGCGAATGGTCCATGCGTCTCCAAGCCACCATGTTGGGACCGCCATCAGTTTGAGGATGGGAACTTGGGTCTCTCCCATCAAAGAGAACTCATCATGTCCAAAATCCCATCTCTGCACCCTCACTGCCTGCATGGCCTTGTCCAGCCTTTGCAGCCGGTCTTCCAAACTCAAAACCTTGCAGAGATGGAACCAAAAGCACTGCAGGCTGACGGAACCGCCTCTTCCCAAATTGCCTTGCCATGATGGATAAAGTAGTGCAGCCTGCTCTCACAGGTAAGAAGTCAGCATAATTCACAATCAACCAATCAGGAGCGCCGTTCTAAGTTTGATTTGAACTAGCAACAGGTGTGCTCGTTAATCATTAGTCAATGTGCAGTACCAGTGCTGTCCTCAGGGGACTGTGAAGAGTCGATCCAACACAAGAGAGAAAACTGCTCAATAAAACTATTACCTCACGTTAGGATTTGCAGAGGCTGATCAGAAAAAAAAATATTATTATCATTATTATTATTTAAAATCATATCAATAATTGTCATCAGATCAGGTGATGTGTTATTTAAGAAAAAGACATTACTATGTACAGTGAATAATCCATTATTTTACATATTTGATGACTTGGGTAATCTGAAGAAAGACACCTCATTTTTTAACAATAGATTACAACGAAATGTATTTTCTGCATTTAAACCAACCTATTGTATAGAAGCAGTGAGCAGTTGCAGCACCGGTGGATTAACTCTAGTTCTTTTTCCTATTGCCTTGCTCAGGGACACAGGCATGAGTATCGACTCCAATATGCATGTCTGATAATGGGAGGAAACCGGAGCACCCAAAGGAAGCCCATGCAGACATGGGGAGAATGTGCAAACTCCATACAGAAAGGACCTGGGATGGGATTCGAGCCCATAACCGTCTTACTGTGAAATAACAGTGCTAGCCGTTGCACTGCCGTGTAGCTTTTAGGCCACTATTCCACAGGACATTGAGTCACATAGAATTTTAGTAGACTTTATATTTTTAATCTATGGATTTGGTATGGATGAATCTAAACTATATGCATAAAAATATGTGGGCACCTCTTCTTGTGAGTGGATTTGGATGTTTCAGCTGCATCAATTGCAGGGTAGATTTATAGAATTGAGCATATAGCCATGTGGTCTGTATAGACTAGCATTGGCAACAGTGTAGGTCATATTGATGGGCTCAGTGACTTTTCATTGGTCCCAGTCATGGAATAACACTGAGGCAGTTGGTCATGTTTCTGAAGCAGTAGTAGCTGCACCGCATGGGCACTAACTCAATTTATTTTTCCTATTGCCTTGCTCAGAGGCAGGCATTAACCTGAACATACATATGGCTTTTGATGGTGGGAAGAAACTGGAGCAAACCCAAGACATGCGAGAACATGCAAACTCCACAGAGGACCTACTAGGGCATAAAACTCACGACTTGCTTGCTGCGAGGCCATAATTTTAACCACAGGGCCACCTCTGCACTTTCAAACTGTACAAAATGCATTACGGAAAAACTGAGAGCAAAATGTCAGTTAAAGTCAAAACAAAATACCAGTGACTGCTGGTTTAAATACTGCTGATAAGAGGAAATGATTTTATAGCCTGATACCACCAATAGAATCTATAGCCTGGTCACTCCGAGGGCTCTACCTGAGGATCTCAACATACAGATTGATGGGGCTAAAGAGATTGAGGTGTAGCCAACAAAACATATGGTCCCTTGAAACTGCTTTGGCCTCCTCCAAGACCTGTAATGGTGTCACCATAGTAACACCAAGACATCATGCTGAAGGACATGACCAAGAAGCATATACAATGAGAATTAAAGCCATTTCAAAGCAAAACCTCCAGTTATCACAGAAAAATGTCCAATTTTTTTCCATTAAACAGTCCCAGAACAAGGAGGATCACCCCAGTTCAAGAGTAGGAAAAAATAAAATAAATGTTCCAAATGCACAACTTGAATCTTCACACCAGAGAATGATTGTTTAAAACATTTTATTTGAACTTCAGCAGCTTGACATACACTAGCCTTGGTATGGGGGAAAGACCAGTGGTGGCAGATGGAAATCTGGATGCATGCGTGGGTGAAAGTGTGGAGGCACTGGAGGCTGGGCTTTTGTAGTAGTTTTAGGTGTGGTAGTTGTAGTAGTAGCAGTAGTAGTAGTAGTAGTAGGAGGAGGAGGAGTAGTAGGTGGGACATATTGGTAAGGGAAAAAGGTTGGATATGCCATATGGAAATGTGGGTGAAAGTGTGGAGGCACTGCAGGCTGCGTTTTTGTGGTCGTCACAGGCTTCGTGGTGGTTTTTGGTGCTGTAGTAGTTGTAGCAGCTGGTGGGGCAATGGGGTAAGGGAAGTAAGGTGGGAATGGGGGGAAGATGGGCAAGAAGAATGGATAGGCTGGAGGATGAGGTTTGGTTGGTGTAGATGTAGTTATAGGCTTGGCAGTAGTGGATTGAGATATTGGGGGATGATGAGGAGAAAAGGGAGGAAAGTAGAAGGGAGGAAAGAAAGGGTAAGGATAGAACGGAGGTGGGGGCTGTTGCTTAGCAGCAGTGGTAGGAGGTTTGGTGGTGGTTTGTGCTTTAGTTGTGGCAGGGTAGAAGGGATAGTGCATATAAGGTGGGTAGTAAAATGGATACTGTGGGACCTTGGGGGCAGATGGCTTTGTTGTGGTTGTTGTAGGTTCAGGAGTGTATGGATCAGGAAAGTAAGGATATTGTGCCCACCCTACTACTGGCTTTTCGGAGTGATGCTTAATCTGGGGCAGTTTCAGTGGCGACGGTTGCTTCCTGGCCGATTGACCAGACTCTGTAGGCAGTGGGGCAGAACTTGGCTGGGGGCAGAAGAGGGACACCGGCATTCCCTGCCAGAGCAGTGGCAGGACATGACCTTCATTCTAGAGGGAAGAGAATTAACAAATTCTGTACAATCTTAAAAAAACAAAAACTGAACGTTTACCCAATGCAAGATTGTCAGAAATTACCTGTTGCATCATATTGCAGCCATTATAAGGAACCACCATAACAAGCCCCAGAGGGTTCTTCTGCATCAAGTATCCACAGCTTTGAGGAACCTGGGAGAGGGGCATTGGAGGTGCAGGTCCTGTGCAGAGGTATATGGTCAACATTAGTTTGTCAGTTTCTTTCACCCACTGTCATTTGAGGGCAACTATTACCCAAAATGCCACTGAATAGAAATTTTAAAGCCACATTCACCCCCAGCTGAAAGGAATTGAACCAAGTAATTCCTGGAAGCTGGGTTTTTTCCTCAACCCCAATGCTCAGGGACCAACTGCTGGCTTTGTGTGCCACTAGTTAGTTGACTAGCGTCACCCAATGGGTCATTACAGACAGCTAATAACAGGTGACTGCAAGAGATACCGGGTGAGCAAATAATCAGCAGAACAGGGGTCCCTGAGGATCAGGGTTGAGTACCAATGGAAGCAAATATGCTTCCTGAATGTAGCATTACCCCATTCCTTCGGCTGAGTTTCCATAGCCTCCAACTGCACAATTGCATAATTGTTTACCAATATCAACTTTCAAGCCAACGTATTAATGAAAACATGAGCCAATTCAGTTTCTCCACTTTCAAACTAAGCCACAACCTCAATTCACTACAAGACCAAGGGAGCAGCACATTACGTCTCTCTGCAGCACAGCTAGTGCACATAGAACTGTTGTAGAACACATCTATTTATTCGCCAATATTATTAGGCACTGTGGAAGGTGTCCACACTTTACTTTTTTGCCTACAAGCAGGGATACTAGCCTTCAACATTTGGGTCTGACATGGTCTAGCAATGTGGCATGAGCGATGCAAGGTTTCAGTGACATAGTGTGGGTGGGGGCACAGTACATTATCCTGGATGCCAAATTTCTAAATAAAATAATAATCTCACAATGTTCAAATAATCTGCAGCTTTCTAGCAGGACAGGGGAAAGAATGTTGGTACGTAGCTTCATACAGTATTTTTTTGGGGGGGTATACAAGCATTGCCCCGGCAACAATACTGAATCGACTTTACTTGAAGCAGTCATTGAAACCACCCGATGTAGTCATTTGTTATGAGAAGACATGTCTACTAATGGCACTGACCATACCTTGGTCCAGCTGAAACTGTGATGACCTCGGCCCCATGGCTCGAAACTTCATCCCATCCCCACCACACTGCAGTGATGGGGCCATGCGTCTCCATTCCACCTCAGCTGGATCGACCTCATCCTCATTTCCTTTGGACCAACCTGAAGAATAGTTACAGTGAAAGCCATTCAACTAGAAAACATTTAATATTCGGCTTTAAACCTAGCGAGTGAGTGAGAGTTCGGAGTTAAGGCGCGAAAACATGTCTCTCCTTGACACACGGAGTCACATTACTGGGCTAACCTGAAGGTTAGCTTAACAATTCGGGCATTAACACACACCCCACCTTACCTGCATAATCGGCTTGATAAGCAACTTCAACCCCGGCGGAGGTATTTGAGGGTTTTTTCGTAGTAGTATCAGTGACGTTAGACTTAAACGGTTCAACCCGCTCCGAGCCAAACAAAATCATCCCCTTCGTGAAACCTTGTGCAGCATTCTTCTGCCCCTCTCCGTCATCTTTTTCCAAGCCAAACAACTGCTTGCTTGGTTTTAGAAAGCATAACAAAAGGACTACAGCCTGGTACACAGTGCCCTTCATTCTCCTCTGACATACCATCCTGCCGGCTGTGAGACTTGGGACAAGGCTCAGCTGCTGATGGCCTGCTGGTTGCTTACAGGTATTTGTATACTTCACCTCAGCCGCCTGACGAATAGCTGAACAACCAATCAGGTGTTGTGTTTGTAATTGGCCCATTTGATGAGCTTGAATATGGGTCAGGTGGGTTCAGTAGTACAACTACAAGCAATGCATTTTATGGCCAATAGAGGGCAATATGCTGTATAATGATACAAGATACCAGACTGTAGACATGAAGTTAATTGTTGAGAGGGGTGTATGGTTGCCTCTATTGATTTAGTTTAATATTTCCTTATCCTTGTCTTAGCATTACATAATCATGTGGACAAATCACATTTACATTGATTATGTTACGAGAGTTTGAGATTTGATGTATCAATATGTATATAAGTTCAGTTTACCTTCCTCATATGTTAAAATGGAGTGATCTTGAATTTAAAACAGATGACCTGGACAGTGTCAGGAACCAATATATAGATTAGATTGTTTTATTGTAGCTACATGACCAAGGCAAACCCATCCTATTATTTAGGAGCAGTGAGTGCAGCTGCAGTGCCTATACAGCAGTTCAGGGTTCAGTGTCTTGATCAAGGACACCCTAACACACTTTCTGGAGTATGAAGATTGTGTTGTGGAAAACTGGAAAACTCCACGTATCATCCTCCATGTGGTGAACTATAAGCCCTCTGTTGGGATAATCTTAGGAATCACTATATATGAAGTGCTATGTGTTTTCTATGTCCGTACAAGTATGAATGGAATATAACAACCGCACATTAAACCTGAGCATTCTCCCACAGGTCCAAACTTTTACAGTTTGAGCAGTAATAAAGAAAGCCTGAACATCCATTTTGTTCTCATTGAAACAGATTTAGGAAGGGCAGGTGATGTAGGAATCTGATACCATGGCCACCTAAAACCCATGAGACTATAACCTAAACCTGGCCATGAAATCACCTTAACACTGCAATTTCAAAGAACCCCAATCAAAATGGTTTAGTGCTTTTGTACTTAAAACAAATTTGAGGCCTAAATTCTACACAGGTAATAGCTAGGAACTGCTTGATGAATTATTTCTGACATTATTATTTGCTTGCCAGATATCCTCCGACCAGGACTACAGTCCTACCCGAGGATCTAAACCTACATTCTGATGGGGCTGAAGTGACAGCAAAACATGAAGCCCCTTAAAACAGCTTAATTTGTATTGTGTTATCTGCATTTGATCCATCCTGCTGTATAGTAGTTATACTGCATAGTAGATTTGGACCATTGGGCTAGTGCGATTTATACACACACAAATTCAGAACTCAACATAACCAGAGACAGATAAAGTGCCTTTAAAACATTTTATTTGAACTTCAGTCACTTATGTGCTAAACTCTTGGGATCATGGGAAACTTAAACAATGGCCGAGGGACATGTGGATGCAGGAAGTGCAGCGCTGGGCGATTGACCTTCGTAGGAACATGTGGGTGATAGTGTAGAGGCACCCAATGCTGTCCTTTCACTGGAGGCTTCGTAGTAGGTTCCAGCATTGTGGTAGTGGTTGTCGGGGCAACTGCAGGCTGGGCTTTGGTGGTTGGAGGCTTGGTTGTTGTGGTGGGAGTAGTAGTACTAGGGGCAATAGGGTAGGGGAAATAGAATTGGTATGGCAGATGGTCATGTGGGTGAAAGTGTGGAGGCACCCAATCCTGTCCTTTCACTGGAGGCTTCGTAGTAGGTTCCAGCATTGTGGTAGTGGTTGTCGGGGCAACTGCAGGCTGGGCTTTGGTGGTTGGAGGCTTGGTTGTTGTGGTGGGAGTAGTAGTACTAGGGGCAATAGGGTAGGGGAAATAGAATTGGTATGGCAGATGGTCATGTGGGTGAAAGTGTGGAGGCATGGCAGGCTGTGCGTCGGTGGTTGGAGGGTTGGTTTGTGTGATGGGTAGGGCAACAGGGTAAAAAGGTTGATAGATAGGCAGGTAGGGTGGATAAGCTGGAGGCTGAGGTTTTACTGCACCTGTAGGTTTAGCAGTTGTGGTCGTCACAGAAGGGTGAGGGGAAGAGAAAGGATAGATTGAAGGCTGTTGCGTCGCAGCAGTAGGAGGTTTGGTGGTGATTGGCGTTTCGGTCGTGGAAGGGTAGAAGGGATAGTGCATAAAAGGTGGGTAGTAAAATGGATACTGCGGGTCCTTGGGGGCAGATGGCTTCTGTGTGGTTGTCGTGGGTTCAGGGTAGAGAAAATGAACGCTCCCCCACCCTGCTGCTTGGCTTTGTGACTGAGGCAGTTTAAGTGGCTCAGCAGGCAGTGGGTAAAGACTTGGCTGGGGGCACAAGAGGGATACTGGAATCCCCTGCCAGACCAGTGGTAGAACATAAACTTTTTTCTACAAGGGGAAAGAACAAACCAAAGAATTAATAAAGACGCCACAGAACAGACAATGAAAGGGTCATTTTCCTCATGGATTACCTGTTGCATTATATTGCAGCCATCATAAGAAACCACCACAACAAGCCCCAGGGGGTTGGTCTGCATCGAGTAGCCACAACTTTGAGGAACCTCGGAAAGGGGCACAGGTCCAGGTCCTGTTCAGATGTATACAGTCAGTTTCTACCTTGTTGAAATCACATTAAATTAAAATGAAGCGTGATCCGAGTCAGCGTCAGACTGAAACACAACAGCACACCAAGGCGTCAGCTTAACAATACAGGTACCACACATTGAGATGTGGTGCAATTCACCCATTTAAGCGCAAGTACTACAGAAGTTTATACATTACTACAAGTAGAGGGAGCCCTAAAACCAGCAGTGAGCTGCTCATCTGGTAGACCGAGAGTCAGGCAAGTCAGTACAAAGAAAGTTAAGCCAGCGTTCAACTAGTTTGACATGGTTCTGTAGTTGAAGCTACACTGAAACCACCCACTGTTGGCAGAGAACATGGACACTGTTGGAAGCCAGCTTGCCCGTGGCTATGCCTGGTCTAGATGGTGGTTATACTGCAGTACCTTGAACTACTTGGAACTTCGATGCCTGTGGTCCCATGGCTCGAAACTTCATCCCGTCCCCACCACACTGAAGTGAAGTATCCATGTGTCGCCATGCCACCTTAGAGGAGTCCGTGTCCTCGTCATAGCCTCTGGACCAATCTGGGGAACAGTTTCAGTTCTGGTTAGTCAACTTTAGGACACGTAGACTTGACAAGGGAGAGCTCATTGTTAAAATCTGCCCAGGCTCAGCAAGAACACCAAATAGCTCATCTGAAGGTTAGCAAAAAAAATGCTTACCTGCGTTATCAGCTTGATATCCAACGTCCTCCTCAGCAGAGACATTTGAGGGCTTAGTGGCACCATCAGTGACAGTAGGCTTGAATCCCTCAACTCCTTCAATGCCAAACACAATTGTTCCTTTACTGAAACCTAGTGCATCTGCAGCTTTTTGCACGTTGCCATCTTGTTCCAAGCCAGACACTGGGGTGCTCAGGTCTAGAAAGCATAGTAGAACAAACACAGCCTGGTACAGACCACTCCTCAGTCTCCGCTTACCCATCATCCTCCTGGTACCCATGAGACACGTAAACATGTTCTGGTGCTAATGGTCTGCTGTCCTCTTGCAGGTCTTTATATTGCTGCTGCTCCTGACTAATGGCTCAACAACCAATCAGAAGTTGTGTTGTTGATTGGCCCATTTGATGAGCTTGAATTAGCTTCAGGTGGGACCTGTCGTCAAGTACTGAGTAATGCCTCACATGGGCATTGGGTAGCGAGATGCTACTGAGTTAGCATTAAACCAAAAACCAGTCTGTCTGACATGGAGGCTTTTTTTGGGGGGGTATTAGTTCCTTTTACTGATTTATTTTACCCACTTATTCTGCTTATATAAAGTAATAACAATACATAAAAATGGCCTCTGACCTCTTTCAGCAGAGCAGAACTTTGTAAATGAGCACATGAGCGTCTTCATGCAGTCACCCATTTACTCCACTGAGACGTCTTTTGTACAAATGATAGGCATTCATTCTGTGCACCCATTTAATCCAAACTAAGATTAGAGGGTGGGTTGATCAGCATATCCCAGCATGCAGTTGGTTTAAAGTGTAATCTTGTTCAGGTTGCCAATCCGTCACAGAGCCAGGCCACATGATCACCAACAAAGGGTTAATACCGAAGGAGTTTTAAATTCATTGGACATGCATTTCTTTAGATTGGGGGAGATCTCTGGATTACCCAGAGATTAGCCACCAAACACAAGGTGAAACCACGTCTGGAAGCACTGGGATTGAACCCAAGGCCCTCTTGCTGTAAAGCAATAGCACCATCCGAATGCGTTTTACAGTTCAATTGAGCATGTTCCTCAGAGGCAGAGGTTCAAAAGCATTTAAAATGACTCATACAGGTGACGTCTTCAGTCTAAAATGACTGCAGGTATCCCCACTATCACCGACCACATTAACTCGGTGGACAACCGCATAAAGTTCACTGGGTCGGATGCGAAAAATTACAAATTAGCCTTCTTGGATTGTGAAATCGCAATTGTAGGTGGGGGCATTTGATTGATGTTTACTGTGGTGCTACATATGCAACATAGCTTAAATTTGGTCTCCCCTGTCTATGGCTGATGCAGTGACTCTAATATATGCATCTGTTTCATCCAGACTTGATTATTGTAAAGTCGTTTTCAGGTCTGCCACATGCAAGTACTAGAAGCCTTCAGATGGTTCAACATGCTGCAGCCGGAATCCTATGTAAAACTAGAAAATTTGACCACATTACACCAATTCTTCCTTCTCTTGATTGGCCGTGGAACTCTGAAGTCGAGAACACGAATTAAAATGTTGGAAGACGTTAAGTGTCCATAAGGGCAGCATAGCTCAGGAAGTAGGGGGGTCATCTAGTAATTGGAAGATTGGGGGTTTTATCCCCAGCCCCTGCAGAAAGCATGCCAAAGTGTCCTTGAGCAAGACACTGAATCCCTAACTGTTCGGGACAACATATGAAAATTAGCCTAGTGGCGAAAACTGGTGTTTTACATTTACATTCTTAATTTTCATCAATATGTGCTGTCCCAATAAAGGAGAGATAGATGCCTGAGGAAGAAATCAAATCTATAACTGCTCCTATACAGTAGGATGGGTTACACATTTTATTGTATGTACAATGACAGATTAATAAAGCTTCTTGTTCTATAATGCCCAGATAACTAAGGTCCCGAGCTCCCTAATATCACATCGAGACAGGATTTTTAACTCCCAAGATTTTTTTTCCCTTTTGGGAAAATAGTCATAATGACTAGAATCTGGATTTTAAATGATCAGGATTTGATTAGAACCTGAATCATCGAAATCCACATGACACCCAACCCAACATGTTGCAAGTCGCTGCAGTATAAGATATGCATGAATTTCCTGAGTCCTCAAGTTTCTGTTTCTAAATCATTTCTTATTTGCACTTTAGCTTTTTTGTACTTGCATCTAATCCCGTTTGCCAAATAATCCAATCAGTCTATATAGCCTCCAGTCTTCTAGTCTTTGGTGGAGCAGATGGCCCTAAAACCCACGTGCGTTCCTTATCAAAAGATCCGTTATCATGAGTAATCACAGACTACACATTAAGACAGACTGTTCTGAAATACGAAAAACAATACTGAATCACCTTAGTCACAGCAAGTACTGGGTTATTCCGTTTCTAATCCTGTAATTTGAACAACTCTGTACTAATGAATTTACATTGCTTACTTTGATTGTCCAGATAAGCCATGTGGCCTACACTAAATCCCTTAATGACCAAGGGCTACATCCCAACATGTGCAGATATGCCTGAGAATATTTGACAGGATGACATGAAACATTTACTTGCATGGTATTTGGCAGTGATAAAATCCAGAAGCACACCGAGCAGGTTTTTCCATTCAGTATCTGAATGCATGCCAGTAAGTACATCAGGTGAAAATTGTCAGTTTAACTCTGCAAGGTTCGATATGCAGAGTCTACAAATGGAGAAGACGAAGCCAGTGGAAAGTTTTAGTGTCCGAGGAAACCAAACTTGATTTTTACAGATGAGTCAGCCTGTCTCCTTGCAGAGATGTCCCAACAGTAGTAACTGACTGGTGTTAACTACATGACCCTCCAAGCCTTTCGATAGGACTTTCCTTTTCTCATTATCAGTTCACTTTACATTACACAAGTTCACCACAGACAACAGAACTGCTGTCAATATCAACCCCTCACTGAAAGGCAGTTCCGAAATAAGCTTAACTTCAAGTTTAATAATTTACATCTTTCACAACTTATAAATTGCATGGGAGCATAGCTCAGGAGGTAGAGTGGGTCATCTAGTAGTTGGAAGGTTCTGAAAGTGTGCTGAAGTGTCTTTGAACAAGAGAATGAACTTCTGACTCCTCCCAAGGTACTGCAGCTGGCTACTGCCCCTAATATGACAGGGAACAGGGTGGGTTAAATACAGAGGACACATTTCATTGGAAGAATACAATGACTGAATAAAGTCGCTTTCCTTCCCTCATTGGGGCAGACAGGAGTCAAAGAACAACAAAACCTCACAGAACAATATTTATTTTTTATTAATATTCATTAATTTCTATTCTTTCTATGCAAGGTAAATATAAAAATTAGAATTCAGAAATCAACAGAAATGAATTCCCAACATTATTTTCATTGTATTCAGACAGTGTATGGCGTATTGTACACAACAGTAAGGAATTTAGGAAAAATGGCTAAATTATACAAAATGGCTCAATAGTGAAATGATGAATAACTTGCATGGATTAAATGTATGAGGCAAGTTGATGACTATGAGTCAGTGTTAACTCTTGGAAGAAAGTTGATGACTGAGATTTCCCTAAACCTAAACTGAATGTTTATTGCACACGATGAATTCTGCAGTAGTAATCATAATTTTAATAAAACGGGACAACAAAATCAAACGATGGCTGGCAAAATTGCCATGGGTCCCATTCAGGTGTTAGAGGAAGAGACTCTCCAAAAGGCATGGTGAGGAGTGATGGGGACATCCAGTTTGTGCAAACAGTCTCCCTGTCTTCAGCACAGACCTTCATAAACATCACTTCACAGCCAAGTGGGAAACCAACCTCAAACCTAGAAGTGGAGAAAGTGAAAGAAAATTCAGATCAATAGAGACAGCCACCAAAATGGAAAGGGCCAACTATTTATTCGCTTTTTGATACATCTTTCAGCATCAGTTTAATGGCCATGTAGGTCTTCACATACATGGAGTTTGAGTTTGATTCCATGACACATAGGTACTTGACATGATATGACAGCACAACAATCTTCAGATATATACAAAAAGATTTGACTATATACAGGTGAAAATAAGAGGCATTAAAATGTAATGGTGCAGAGAATGTACTTTCAACCGAGAAAAACAAATGGGCATAGTGTAAAACACTTGGTGAATATTGGAATGAAGACTCATGTTCTTACATGGAGGGACCTTCGGCTCCAGCAAGGGGAGATGAAGGGTTAGGAGCGATGGTGTGACATTGTGTCCATGTGAACGTTCATCTTCATCTCATTCTCCAGAATCTGCACAAGCTGCTGCATGGAGGGAAGGTGACCCGACTCCAGTTTTGACCACACTGGTACATCTGTCAACACAAAAGACAAATGTACAATTCAGTATATGTTATTCCAATGCCCCAAAACCATCTTGGTAGTGATGGAATAATAATAAAACCCCCTTGGCTTTGGAACTGATGGCATCTGTTTTGACTCTCCAATTCTACCATTAGGAAAATCTGAAGTATTGAAATGAAAATCCCAAAAAGATGTTTCCTTACACAATATTAGACAAGAAACTACTACTGCTCCCACTACTTTCAGTTGCTCCTATTAGCGCTAATCTCGGCGGATCATCCATCTCTTCCTGTCCTCTGCATCTTCCTCAGTCACACCAGGGACCTGCATGTCCTCCCTCGCCAACTCCATAAACCTCCTCTTTCCCTTTTGCCAGACGGCTCCATTTTCAGCATCCTTCTCCCAGTATATCAGCATCTCTCCTATGCACATTTCTGAACTATCTCAATCACACCTCTCTTGCTTTGTCTCCAAACTGTCCAACCTGAGCTGTCCCTCCGATATACTCGTTCCTAATCTTGTCCTTCTTCGTAACTTCCAACTGAAATCTTTGCATGTTCAACTCTGCCAAGATATACAAGAAACCTTCTTTTTTTTTACACTTTAAACAAATAAAGTGCAAGATAAGCAAAGCACAAAATGTTTCTCAACGAAAAGGCAAGCTTTCTGAATAGAATAGTGTTTCTTTTCTTTTTGAAACATGAATTTCATGAAAATGGATGTGATTCATAGTGAACCACTAAAAACTTACTAAAATGATTCTAATTTCACTTTGATTCTCATATGATGTGTCATTGTTCATCAATATAACAATAATTTGCATGTAAACAATTTCCCCCATAAATGGAATTCACCATTTATGGCTTCATCTCAAACTTTAGAACTAAATGGTAACAAAATGCAAACATTAAATTATATACTGTGAATCCATGTCTCACCATTTAATGTGATTTCAAAAGCCCCTGTTGACATTAACTGGTTTTCAATCATATTGCTGAAGAAGAAAACCATCATGCAGGCATATATCTGAAAAAGAAAATCAAATAGTTAGAAAAATCAACCACAAAATCAACACCTTTTATTATTATTATTTTAGTAGATACTAGAGCTATCTACTTAGATAACTATTTAGAGCAGTGGAGGCTCAGTAGGTAGAGCGCATGCCTCGGACTCAGGCGTTGCGGGTTCATATCCCGCTGCGTAGCTTGGTAAATGTGAGGTATTCAATTGAAAAGCGCCATGAGTGGTTGTAAGACTAAAAAAAGCGCTATTTAAGAACAAATTTATTTACCATTTATTATGTTGGCTTGTATTGCCAGAAAAAAAAAGCACATGGGCAAAACAAGAGCATCTATAGAAGAAAAAGCAGTACTGCAAAATAAGAGGATGCATATCCCAATGGTGGAGAGACATAGAGATTGCATTACTTATGCTGACACAGAGTAGAAAATACACGCAAACATAGTCACAAGATACATGGACATTCTATTTAAGCCAAATTCCAGTTTAAGCAAATGGGTAATCATATGGACAAGGTTGTACATAAATAATCGTATGGCTATCATTATCTATCCATTATCCATCACAATACATATGGATTGCTTTCATTCAACTGGTTTTTAATCAGCCTGGGCTGACTCTTAAATTACGACTAGTGTATGGACCAGCGCTGCCCATGGACTACCATACTCAACATGCACTTTGGGACAGTGCTCACTGACTCCAATCTTCTGCCAATTTAAAGTACCCCAATTGGTACAACCTTGATTATTCCATCAATTTTAGTGGTTTAAACACCAAAGCTAATAGTTGATGATTTCATGAGACTGATTTGATAATACTGTTGCATTCACAGTAGTTTCAGATACCACATTATTGAACTTGCCAACCTCCTAACCCATTGCCTTTGGTGCCTTGGGCATGCACTGTATTAATAGCCAAACCTTGGGGATAGAAGGTGCTAGCAGTAACCAAACAATGGACACAAACAATAGACCCTATCAAAATTAACAGCTAATGAATTCCCGAGGGACAGATATGTCTACCTCTGAACCTTTTCTGTGACATGTTTGGATGCAAGGTTTGTTCAGCCACCTGCTAGACCCATTTAGCAGATAATCAAAGCAGAACTGTCAGTTGTTGCTACATAAACACTTTTACCTTATTTTCCTGGCCCCAAACCCAAATGCCTGGGGCTTGCATTCCAAGCAGGGCAAATGGGTCCTTGCCAATAATGACCAGCCCAATCACTAGCAGCTTGAACACGGACAGAAAGGAGGTGACGTGGCTGAGGAAAATAAGAACAATAAAAGGACTTCAATCCATATTTCAGGGCATGGCCACAAACAGACAAGATTTCAGAATTAATTAAAATGTTCCAAGATATAATTTTCTGTGCACTGGGCAGACATAGTTATTTTTAACGGTTTGGTAACAGCAAGCCAAGTAAGCAAGCTGCAACCCTCAGTGCCTTCTATTTAGGATAACAACATGTAGAACAGATGCAAGGACTTGGACACCAAACTAATGACTTCCAATCAAAATTAAGAATATGAATAGTACAATTTTATCACATGAACATTTTAAATACAACAACTGTTGGGATCGAAACATTGTTCATCTAAGCTACATCTAACAAAAAGGTATTTTATAGGAACTTTCTTCAACACTTTACATGAAAGAAAGCCACGTTATTTGGTCATTGTGCTCTTACAATGTAATTTGTCATCTGCATTTGACCCATCCTATTATATAGGGGCAGTGGGCAGCTGCAGCATTCAGGGAGCTAAGTGTTTCAGTGTCTAGCTCAAGGACACTTCAACATGCTTTATGAAGGAGCCGGGGATAGGCATACATTTTGCCTTTTTTTGTTCTACTCCAAAAATAGCATTAATCTATTGTCAACCACTTATCCAAAGTCAGGTAGTGGGGGGGGGGGTTCATGCTGTAGCTTATCCTGGTGTTCATTGGGTGAAAGGCAGGGAAACGCCTTGGACAGGTCACCATTCCATTGCAGGGCTTCAGTAGTTAGGGGTTAGGGACAATTTGACAAGCTTTCTGAGGGGTAAGGGATCAAACCATTTATCTTCAGATTACTAGATGACCACTACAAATAGCATAATTTTGATTGTAGCCATTTAAGTATTGATTGTCAGGTGGCATAGCTCAGCGAGTAGAGCGGTCAACTGGCAATCGGAAGGTTACAGGTTCAATCCCCGGTCCTGCAGTAAGCATGTCGAGGTGTCCTTGAGCAAGACACTGAGCCCCTAACTGGTCCGCAAGCGCCATATGGTAGCAGCTCACTGTTCCAATACAATAGGATGGGTTAAAATGCAGATAATTTCCAACTTCGCCTTGTGGGACTGATAAGGGAATCTTTAATTTAAAAAAAAAATGTTCTCAGGTTAAAAAAGAAGCCTTGAAACAGATATGTTTAAACAAAGATGCACTAAAAAGATGTTTCTCCAAATGTAAGTGAATCACAAAAAAGGTGAATCGGTTATACTGGACAAGAAGTTTGTTCAGAAACGTTTCATCACTCAAACAGGTGACTTCTTCAGTCTGAGCTGACTGGAGCATTCGCACCCTTATAAAAAAATACAGTTGTATGCTAACCAACAAAGGCTGGTTTCATATGCAAGTTGGTCCTTGACTGCATATTCAGTGCAAATGAGTACTATTCAGACGATTGGGGAATATTTGTTATCACACCAATGTAAGATGATGATGGATGCACTCTTAGGTCCCCATCTTTGTTCAAGGACAGCTGTTCCCTCTTAACATAGATGGCCACCCCCCCTTCAAACCAGTGTTCCTCCCTATCAAGGATTTGTACACTCTAACGCCTGTATACTCAAAGTTCCCAATTTTAAGCATTTTCCTCCACAAGGTTTCAACCTTGCCAACTAATCATCCTGTGCAAAATGTTAATGCCTTCAGTTTGAGCTAGGCTTATATAATTACAGCTAGTAACAATAATAAGTTTATCCTACCGATAGATAGGTATAGGAAGATAGTTCTCCCCTTCAATGCGGATGTCTGGGTACCGCTGGTACAAAGCCTGCGTGTACTCTTCAAACACCCGCTTGTACCCTCAGGAAATGCTGTATGGGGATAGAGAGTAAGACAGACACAGGGCAGAGTAAAAAGAACACTCAGACACAACAGAAGTCAAAATAAGGCAGCAAATCAAGGTTAGGCAAGATTGAAGTAGAACACATGACAAATACCAATTTCTTTATATCTTTTGTTGTGATCCATCTACTGTTGTAGATTTTTTGACTACATAGGTGAGATTCAGTACGTTAGAAACACTTCAAATTATGGCTTTTTCCCAGAATACCTTTCACTGTAAATTTCTCAGTACTGAAAAAAAACATCACTCATATGTAACCATTTTATCGTCTTGTTTATTTGCAAACGTCTGCTATGGTATAGGATTAAATGGATACATATTTCCAATTTTCAAAGTATGGTGGTAGATTATGAAAAGAGCAGTGAGCAGCTATTATTTAAGATGCAATATTTACTTCTGTGACAAGAGCTAGTAATATTACTGAGACCACATTTGGAGAGTAAAGCAAGCAATTTGAAACTAATACAATAAGTTTGGTTTTTAACAGATTTTCCAATGTAGTTTCAGGTGAATCTATCCTTTACTAAAAATGAATGAAAATGGCATGTAACGGGATCAAAGCAGTTCAAGCCACTGCTTATCTAATTTACAACTTGACAGCAAATTCAACGAATTCAACCTTGACAGACCTTGAGTTTGGGATGGGTTCTTGCATTTTATAGAAGACCCAAGTCCTTAACAAGTTTTAACTCTACACTTCATTAAAGAAAGAAACACTGTGCTGCAATCACAAGATGCGAGACATGGGGAAGATAGATCTACAACATGAGATGAAACATTAGATTATGGCTAACAGGGGATTAAAATGACAAGAAATTGAATCACCAGAGACTAAAAAGGCTCCTTAACAGAAAGTAATGCAACAAAGACCCTTTGAAGGCTGTTCCACAAAAAGTATGGGGTATCAACAACCAAACACCCT
>OMLC01066438.1:0-13414 GCA_900302585.1 Regalecus glesne | reverse complement strand
GGTGGTCTTGGTTTAAAGGTGTAAAGCATGGTCGACAGTATGTGCTGTGGCTTAGGGTCTAATTATCCAGCCTTAGACAGTGCCAAGGGCCAACAGGTGTCTAGAATACACTGCTCTGACACTCTGGATCAAAGCCAGAGAAAATAATTACACAACCCAGCTCTCCCCTCTGCTAGATAAGAGTTACTGCCTACTGCTTCCCACTCAGACAGAGCTCTAACCACAAACCACATATTCGCGCCTGTTGACTTCAAGGCAAAAACAAATCCATCGGTTACATTCACCCTCGCCGGCATGATGGTGCTCCATGGAGGCGATGACGCATTTTTACTTTTTGAGAGCCTATATTTGTGTTTAGACAAAGTACCGGGGTGGGGAGAGGCGGACAGGCGCAGAGTGCTGCTACCCAGCTGAATATTTCATTATCTGCTCATCATTAACACACAGCCAGGAAGCCTGAGAGCAGACTTTAAAGGACAGACGCCCTCCACTAGTACATTAGCATCCTCATGGCCTATTTTCAAAAAAAACAGTTTAATGTCTCTTGACTAACACTGCAGACACATTAAACTGAACTTCAGATGACTAGTTAAAAGAATATTGGTTTCTTTGATTTGATATGACTTTAAGAAAATTATTCTTAAAACTATTTTTCAGTGAATCTAAGAGAAAATCGGTCTTGTTTCTCTGACCTCTCACTGCTATGGTAGCTCAGTGGTAGAGCGTGCACCTCAGGAACTGATGAACCTGGATTTTAACCCACTGTGGGGCATCAAGAAAGGAATCGATCCTTAATCCCCCAAGCTCCATATAAGTTCATGTCCACCTCTGCAACATGTGGCCATTTTTCTCCTAATCTGTTCATATTAGGGTGATCATTTACATTTTGCTGATCAGTTTTATAGCGTGGTTGAAGTCTGACCTCCATTTATCCCACCTTTAATCTCTTGCTACCCTGGTGCTCGTGCATCCATTACCATTGAACATTAGCCATCTGTCCCCGAAACGGAGTGTTCACCCGTTATTATTCAGATTGGTAAAAATCACACAAGCTTGTGACAATCTTAAACCCTAACAGCTTATTCCAATATTTTGCTTCCTGCTTGGATCAGTTTGGTAAACCAGAGCCTCCCCACCACCTCTCTCCCATTGTTATAGAATTGTTCATACTCAACCGCCGAATGACTCCCCTAGGCATGAGACTAGTTTAGCCAAGGGTGGGCATTATGATCCAGAGGGGGCCAGTGTGGGTGCAGGTCTTTGTTCCTTTGTGTTCTGACACACCTGATTCTATTAGTCAACCAATACATCTTAGCTAAAGGCGTTGAATTGCAGAATCAGGTGTGTATCTGCAAAGACCTGCACCCACACCAGCTAAGACTAACTCCTAGCCTCACCCCCAGCCCTAATCCCCTAACCTACCCTCAACTTTAACCCCTAACCCCCTAACTGTAACCACCCCAAGGCCACCCCCCAACTCTAACCCCCATAACCCTAACTCTATCCCATCCATGCCAAGGGGAGTCAGATTCTGCAGGGGCGTTGGAACGTTCTGTAAAACCAGGCTGAAATGTTAAATGTCCTGGTAATCAGTTTTACTTTGTGGACACATTTGACCTGCTGCCATTTAATCAATATTTAGAGGCTCATAGCACTCAAATCTGTGTTTTGAAGGTCTCAGTCTAGTCAGTGGACTTTGCAGTATAATCACTCAAACTTTTAAAGAGCAGTTGAATGTAAGATAACATATATTTTTCTTAAAATTAATAATTATCTTCTTTAAATCAATACCAAGCTTCCCTTGAGGAAATCAGTTATTTGCCATCTAATCTGTTTTTTCATCTTTTATAATATTGATTTACATCTCTGAAACACAGAAAAACATTACATTGCCTGGCAGAGAAATAAATAGCCTGAATAGATATTGCTGTGAAGTGGAATTTTGACATACTACAGTAAAAGAATACTAAAACACTGTGTTTATTTGAACTCATACTGTCCTAGTGCCAGTCTTCATTTGGGTTTGGCTCCATTGGTCTTGAGTTCGACTCACTGCCTTAAACTTCCCGACTTGACTTAGAATTGACAGAGTTCCCTCTTGGACTTGACTTTGATTGGTTCCTGTAGAGACTCGGTAGTGAGTTCTCTTCATGTTCATCAGCTGTTCCTTTTATGTGCGGTCACATTTGCTCTCAAAGATGATGCAAAACCCCAAGTCTTCCTCAGCTTCTCTCTGCAGAAATAAACAAACCGTGATGGACCACCTCCCTCTTTGTTGACGGTGGACAGATTTACATTTGCAGCAAACTAGTGCTAGCTGATGGTGACGTAAGCAGAGCGGTGAGTCCTTTCACCCATTCATACATGTAAGCATTTTCAATCATAGATGTGAATAGATATAACATGAAATATAGGACCTAACTCAAAGCTGCAATTGTATGGACTACTCAGGTCATCAGACCAGGGACCTCTTGCTGTGTCAAAGTCTGGGCTGCATTCAAAACCAGTTCTTCAAATTAATTTCTTAAGCTCATATCCTCATATATTTGAATTATTTTTAATCTCTCATTGCTCATCTATTGCTTTTGTTCCCCCTTAATATCCTTTTTTACTGTCCTCACGTACAATCTGTTTTGTTGCTCATGTTATTCTGTTAATTTTCTTCCATGTCTACACTGGACTTTGTGTCATTGTGAAGTTATATAAATCTGTTATTATAGATGGCTAGATGTAGTCTTTATTGTCCTGCAGGAAATTTGTTTTCATAGCCAGTACATGTACAGACACATACAGATAACTGCTCCACAAAGTACCAATATACACACAGATACATGAACTCAATCCACGGTGGATCAGCAATAGAGCGTGCACCTTTAAGTCGGGCATTTTGGGTTCCTATCCGGCCGCGAGGCTCGGTAAATGTGAGGCATTTATTGTTAAGTGTTTTGAGTGCTCGTTAGACTAGAAAAATGTTATATAAGAACAAATCCGTTTATATTTACCATTTGCACATCACATACATACATACTCACCCTCAGATTAGCTCTATGATAGGTCAACAAGGCAATTTGTTTCGTGCTATTATGGCAGAAGGGACACAACTTGCTCTAAAAGGAAGCTCTTCGCCAATTCATAGTCCTGTATCTGCAGCCTGATGGCAGTCATGTGTGATATGGATGGAGGGGGTGATCTGCATGTAACCCATCCTATTGGATAGGAGCAGTGAGTGCAGCCAAATCCGTGGCACTCAGGGAGGCAGTTACAGGTTCAGTGTCTTGCTCAAGGACACCTCGGCAAGCTTTTTAAAGGGGCTGGTCCTCAACCACTAATCTCCGATTACTACAACCACCCTTCTTCCTGAGCTATGCCACCCAAAAGTGCAATAATCAATCTAAGCCGAAAGGCTGAGTAGCAATGGGTGAGAAACGCTTGCTAAGTCTTCTGTGTGGATTTTGGTATGCAGTAGTATGCATATCCATAATTACACACGGGCATATGTTTGAACATACTGGATACAATAGACTCACCGCTCAAGATCTTTGATAGGATAGAGGGGTGGTGAAGAGGGGTCTTCGCATGCGGACCCTTAACTGTTGCATGCCTCAATGCAGCTGCATTACCTGCATCTATGGTAGTCTCACCTCTGGTTTGAATCAAATAGTTTTTGCTCATCGTTAAATATTTTGATTCTAAAATTGTAAGGCTTGGTCAGAATTTGATATCAAGTAGTTGATCGTTTTTAAAAGACCCTGTGTTCAAGGCCTTTGTCTCTGAGTTCTTCTGTATTTTCATTGTGTTGTGGTCACACATTCTTACTTTATGCACACAGAGCTCTTGGGATTCTGTTCACCAGTACAAAATGCAGCATTTTGGAACATATGGTAGTGGTATTCAAATAATTTCCCTCCACATTTGTGCAAAAGATATTTTCTACAAATTCAATCATAAAAAATTAACATTTTTATTTTGTAGTAAATTACAATTTGAATAATAATAATAATAACGGTAATGCTGATGACAATAATAACAACAACAACAATAATAATAACAACAATACTAATAATAAAGGGGCAGCATGGCTCAGTGGGTAGAGTGAGTGGTCGTCTGGCAATCAGAGGTTTGCAGGTTTGAGCTCTGGACCTGCAGAGAAGCATGTCGAAGCGTCCTTGAGCAGACACTGTTCCCCTAATTACTCTGCCCTGTGATGGACTGGCAACCCTTCAAAGGTGTGTCCCCCCCCTTTTGCCCAATGAGAATGGAGATAGGCTCCAGTTCCCCCGCGACCTGACTTTAGATAAGCGGTTGATATCATGCTGTAAGTTTGGAACTTATTTGTCTTATTGCTTGACATGGAATGGCTCAGGAGTTAGAGTGGGTCATCTAGTAATTGGAAGGTTTATACTTGGCTCCTTCAGAAAGCATGATGAGTGTCCTTGAGCAAGGCACTGTACCCCAAACTGCTCCCCTGGGCTCTGTAGCTAACCATTACTTCCATACAATAGGGTGGGTAAATGGAGAGGACAAATTTCATTGTAGGAAATACAATGACTTGTTGAGCAGCATAGCTCAGGAAGTAGGGCAGTTGTCTAGTAATTGGAAGATTTGCGGTTTGATCCCTAACCCCTGTAGAGAGCCCGTTGAAGTGTTCTCTGTACCCTTACCTGTGCAGGCCCTGTAATGGAATGACGACCTGATCAGGGTGTTTTGCCACCTTTCACCCAATGAGCACTGGACAATGGATGGATGAATAGATAGATGGAATATAATGATCAGATAATGTGGTTTTCTTTCATGACACATGGACATTTCAACCTCGCTTGGAAAAGATGGATGTCTGATCCAGACAGAAGTGTTATCCGCTAGTACAAACTGTCAATACAAGAGACTGACATATGTCTGGGAGTCCTGTAGGATGGGAATCAGTTCCCCTTTCAAACTAGTGAGGGGGAAGAAGATGAATTAACTTTTTCATGAGTCACAGGATCAGGACATGAAAATCCACTCCCCTGTCAAGCTTTTCACTGTACTGTTGTGTCCATTGTCAATCTCTGTAGACATGTGAGGGACGTGAAAGCACCGAAGGCAAGTTTCTAAGTTATGTCAGCTGGGTTGTTTAGTCATGCTCTTCTTGCATGCTGTTTAAATTGCTTACATTTTGTTTTGTCTCTGGGGATCAAGTGTATAATTTGGACGCAGTTACAGTACCCGGAAAGAATTTACCGCCTGCTGGATTTCATATATATCGAGTTAACCAAGGAGGAATGCAGCCATTCAAATAGACTCCCCACTTCGTCCATCAGGAGAATGACTGCTGTGCTGCAGCACACTCAGAGGACGCAAGAGGAGCTTGTTTGATTGGCTAAGACAAAGCCCACCCCAGCTCCACCCTATTTTAACGTGTTTATCCTAATCCAACCTCTTCATCAAATGGGCCATAATATGCCAGGGTGGTATCTCGGTTCATCAGGTGCCCTAGCTCAGGAGATAGGGCGGTCGTCAAGTAGTTGGAAGATAGGTGATTGGATCCCGGGCCCCTGTTCAAAGTGTGTTGAAGTGTCCTTGGACAAGACACTAAACTCATAACTGAGTGTCCCCTGACTTTTTGCCCCATTAGTGCTGAGATAGACTACAGCATTGCTCCGTGACCTGAGTTTTTATAAGTGGTTGTTGATGGAATGATGGATGGATGGATAGGTCCACAGTAGCTCAGTGGGTAGAGCACGTGCACGGGAACTGATGAGGCACCAGATTCAAATCCACATGCAGGGGATGGGGAGGGGCATCTGGCCTTAATTCCACAACCTCCATCTAAGTCTGGGTCCACCTTCACAACATGGGGACTAATCCTCTCACATTAAATGGACCTTTAATGGATGGCTGGATGGATGGAAATTGAACACAGTAGTAGTAGATATTGAGCACACCCATATGTCCCAGCGCCTGTGATTGCGCCTGTACCCGATTTCACCAAGACAGAGCCCTTTGTCATTGGATGAAGCCCAAGCAATGCTGTCAGCACCAGGTTGGCTCCTGTGAAAAGTCAAGCTTTTCCAAGATTTTAAGCAGCATGTAGAAACCAGGCAGAGACTGTTCTTTCCCGAACATCTGCTTTCCCCTCAGATGTTACCTACTCACCACTGACTTCTGAGCACAGAAAGTTGTGGTACTCTGCAAAGAGCCGGAGTGTGAGCTTTCTCAAATGTAGAGTCCCATTGATATTCCTCATGTGAAAGTTGTTAGTTAGACTCCCAAGTGTGAAATAAAGGCATTCTGTCCTTGAGCAAAAACATTTAACTTGAATTGCCTCGGAATCCATTCAGCTATCGAAATGGGAAATGTTTGAAATGCATGTTGCTTTGAACAAGGACTTGACGCCTCCACTCAAAGGTAACATCAAACACATGAATGAACTCTGTTATTTGACAGTGCCTTTGAGAGAGCTTTTGTGACTGTTGTTGTAGGTGAGTGTGAATGTTTGTTTCTGTGTGTTTTTGTGTCTGTTGAACCTAAAGAACTCTGTCAGGCCTAAATTAACTCTGTTGGGCTTCTGCCCTCTTTAAAGCAGAATGGAAGAGCCATCACCTCATGGCTCTGATTTCACAGAGAACCAGAGCCATGTCATGTGGAGATAAGTCCTCAGAAGGGGGTTAAGTATGTCTCCTTGATCCACCTGCAAGCCACAACTACTCCCTAGGGTCGCAGTGCCAGGCTCAGTATAGTTTCTGACAGAAGATCCTGCTTCTAACATCCAAAGGGGGCTAGAGCCAACACCACCAGGAAGCAACTAGAGCCAGTAGGAGGGTATATGTGATTGTGTGTGTGTATTATGCATGCACTTGTGTACAGCGCGTAGCCTGAGCCATGCTTGCAGTGTTTGCTGCAGGCAGAAATGTGACAGGACCCCCCAGTGAGACCTGAACTCTTGGTTGCTGTGGCTCAGCCCCATGGCTGTCATGGGCTGTACCGAGGTTTCTGTGATTTGTGGGATAAACACACATCGGCAACAGCAGACCTGGTCTACAGCAGCAGTTTTCGAGATAGTCACAAAATGTTTTACACAAATATATGGGAATATCATGAAAGAGAAAATGTGACAGTAACAAGATAAACAAGAAATGTGGCCTAGCTGCATCATAATCATTATAAACGTATAATCATTTTAATAAATTTGTAAGTGTGATTTGGATCTGAGGCATTTTTCTGTGTCAATGTCGTAAGCCTTGAACAGAAGAAATGAGAAAGTGGGAGGAAAAAGATTAGATTCCTGCACACTCTCTGCACAAACACCGAAACGTTATCTTTACTGAGGGGCATTTTGGACACAGGACCTTTAGGTTCCATTAAATAAAGGTATGCAGTGATCCATAGGCCACAAATAACCTGTTATCATTAGACAACACCTTTCCAGGAGGAGTATGGTGCCCCAGTGGTTAACACTGCTACCTCACAGCAAGAAGGTCCTGAGTTTGAACCCCAGACAGTCCCTGGGGTTCAAACTGTGTCCTTTCTGTGTGGAGTTTGCATGGTATATATAAGTCTTTTGAAAATATCAAAAAAACCTGTGCCAGATCCAGACTCCATGATCCAATTCTGAATTTTTACACCTCAGCTTCCCTTGACAGTAGTGTAGTAGTGCTCTATAGTATTTATGTGTGTAGGTCTAGTTCTCAGTTACAGTGCTCAACTCAGTCAGAGTCTTAGTGACTTACATCGCCCGGCTAGCTCAGTCGGTAGAGCATGAGACTCTTAATCTCAGGGTCGTGGGTTCGAGCCCCACGTTGGGCGAACATGTTTTGGGGTAGTATGGTAACCCAGTGGTTAGCACTGCTGCCTCACAGCAAGGAGGTCCAGGGTGTGAACCCAAGGCTGTCCCAGGTCTCTTCTGTGTGGAGCTCATATTCTCCTCATGTCTGTGTGGGTTTCTTGCGGGTGCTCCGGTTTCCTCCTACCATCAAAAAGACCCTTTTTAGGGTTAATTCTCCTGCCCGTGCCTCTGAGCAAGACAATAGGAAAGTAACTGGGATGGGTACCCGAGTGCTGCAGATGCTGACTGCTCCTATACATCAGGATGGGTGCAATTCAGAGAACACATTCATGGTAGCTTACGATGACAAAATAGAGCGGCTTTCTTCCTGCAGGACCTACATAATGGTTGAGAAATAATGAAAATAGGAGGAATGATCAATCAATACAGGTAAATGAAAACAGGCTGTGTCAATAGAGATTGATCTGTATTCATCTGATATAGAATAGCAGATAAGACATAATGAGGGCCTAGTGTGAGGACTGACAACATGGTGCAGCTGAACATAGGTTAAGAGCCTGTGTCTAAACCCATTTCTTCTCTTTAGGCCTTTGAGTCTGCTCTTTGTTTGGCTCTACTTTCAAGCTCACACACCACTAAGCAAGCCTCTGTCGTTTTTCTCTTTTTGGATATTATACTGGATATTGGTCAGTCATGGCCATCTTCAGACATGATTTATAGATGAACTGGCTGGACTTGACGTGACAGATGCTATCTTTTGAGGCCATTCGGGGCTGCATTCCCTCTTTAATGTTTGCAGGAGTGGGCATAGAACAAAGCAGTATCTCTGCGTTGAGATGGTAGCCATAAAGGTGACATGTCTGTTTGAATAATCACACAACTAGAGTTTTCTCGTTTGCACAGAATCCGAATGATTTAATTTATTTCCTCTTTATTTTTGTTCTTTTTTTTTATGTGGACGGCGTCTGCAAGTACTAGAAGCTGCTGTGTACTGAAGTCAGATTCCTCATGTGTACAGGCACACTTGGCCAATAAGGCTTACTCTGATTCCGATTCAGTGGGGAAAAATTGACACACATCTTCCTAACACTGCTAATATGTCGCCTGTGTGGCACTCTGCGTGGGACATTCAAGCCATCAGCAGAGCTGCTGCTTGCATTTTGCAGCAGATGTGGTAACACATTGTGCTGACATGAAAGATGGATGACATAAAATAGTGACATGAAAGATGTCTCAGACCTCGACTGCTGCTTTGGCGGTCAGAGCTCTAGTCATAGGTTACAGCTATAGTGTTAATATACGGTCTATAAATCTGATCCATATTTCAGAGCTACCACCTAAATGATGTGTTAGTTGCAGATGCAAGCAATTTGTCTTTTGTGCTTGCTCGCATAAATCACCTCAAATGTTACGCAGGGCTATTGAGAAGCACATATGAATTGTAAGATGGTGGGGGGAAATTACCAAGCAACAAAAGAAAACTAGATTATCTTGCATATTTTCACTCTTAGACAGGTGAGCAGCCACAACTGGCACCTAGTGATGCTCCAATATCAAGCTATGGTAACAGTAAACTTCTCCATTGAGTTCAACAGGCCATGTGATGTGTTTTATGGACATAAGGTCATCAGAAACAAGGATCTCATGGGAAAACGTGTCAGTGACTTCTATGGCTGAGGCTCTCTGAGCGGACATACCACAGGAGCCATGTGAATGCAGCTCACAGAGCATTGTTCCTGTTATCTGCAGTCCTTCAAGGAGGAATAGATCAATATGTTCAGTCAAAGACAACAGTAAGAAAAACATCTTGAAATGATGGGAAATATGAACTGGATACATGGATGGATGGATGGCTAGACAGAGATACACACACACACACACACACACACAGGTATGTACATTATATTCATATATATATTATATTCATATATTACATAAAGGCTGTTTGAGTGATTGATCCAGGGCTGCTGCGATGGCTCAGTGGTTGAGCGTGTAGTGGGTTCGATCCCACTGCGGGGTATTTTAAACAGGGCATCCAGCTTTAATCACCCATGCTCAGTAAATGTGGTGCTTATGATGTAAAATTCTTTGAGTGGTCGCTAGACTAGAAAAGTGCTCTATAAGCACGAGTTCCCTTTACAACTCTGTGGTGTCTGGGTCTAGCGCCTCTCACGTTCATTCACCTCATTGTCAGACGGTGTAGTGAATCACTATCGGTCTCCAATTTCTTCTCTGTCACTCTATCTCCCGGTGTCTGGTCTCCTGAACACACCTCCACAGCATTTCTCATTATGTATTGGATAAACATTTTATCGTTCACCGTCAACAGGAATGGATCTTTAGTGTATTCTCACCAGTTTGGGTTAAAAAGTACAACTTTCTCATCAACCTGGACATTAGAGAAAAAGGGCTCTTATCTCTAATGTCACCGAGAGACAAAACCACCACTGAAACGAGGGAACAGAGCTTTATTCTGCAAATTTGGGATTTTATGTTCCAGATTCTTTATTCCAGATTCTTCTCTGTCATCTTTGGTCTTGGACTCGATGACAGTGGTCTTCACTATAACCCAAGAAGACGTCTGTTTGGTGGGATCTGCAAGATCCTTTTACTTTCTGGAGAGACTGTTTCACCTCCATCAGTCGTGTCGTAGTTTGGATTTGCACTCTGCATCGCCAACCTCCCCACCACCACCACACCTTCTTTTGTCACCATTCCTTCTCCTCTGTAGTCTTTGGACTCCTTTCATTCAATCACACCATCCCCTCAGGTTCCTTGTTCCCTGTCTTCTCAGGCCCCCTCCTCTCTCCTCCACCTCTTACCACCATCCATTGTGATATATTCTCTCTCTCTCTCTTTGAACTCTTACTTCTTCCTTTCATACGTTTAATGTCAAAGACATTAAAGAGCTTTCCTGAATGGTAAATGTTTTATTAGGTCTCCCCTCTTTCTTTTTTGAAGGGTAAATACAAAGAGGAAGTGAAGGAAAAGTTCCTGTCTCTTTTCTCCCTCTTAACTTCATTTCCATATCTGTCAATCCAGAGTCTTCCCTCAAACGGGGCTTCTCGTCTCTGCTCACCACCTCCCAGCATCCTCTTCATCTCTTTTCATCCCTTTATTCCCACCTTCTCCCCATGCCGGACACCGCCCCACTAGGTCGGTCACTTGACCCCCACAGGAGAAGTAAATGGGAGAGCTCACATGAAGACCATCCGTCCATCACCAACTGCTTATCTGAGGGCGGTTCGTGGAGTCGTGCTGGAGCTTATCTCAGTGCCCATCGTGTGAGAGGCAGGGAAACACCCTGGATAGGTCACCATTCCATCAGCAGTTAGGGGTTCAGTGTCTTTCTCAAGGACACTTCAGCTTGCCTTCTGCAGACGTCGAGGATCGAAATCACCAATTTTCCGATTAGTAGATGACCACCGTGCCTTCTGAGCTATGCAGACATTTGAGATACATTGGCTTTGGATTTTCCGCAGGTGTGCCACCAGCTATCGGTAGCACATCCGGTTCGAAGCACAATAAGCGCCCTTGTTAGGTAAACCAGTACCCGCATCAGAATCCTCAAGCAATCTAAATATGTTTTAAAGCAAACGGGGGCTTGGCGGTAAGACTTAAACAGGAACCTAACCCATCTGGTGTACCGTCACTGCATCTTATATTTAGCCCCCGGGCTTGTTAGATGATTGTGTTTCCTGTGCTGTAATAGCCAGCTGTCCTCTGGGACTTCGTGTGTGCTTGCCGTCTCTGACACCCCTCGGCTGGGTTGCTGATTGCTCCTCTCTTGTGAAAAAAAAATGGGTCATGTTATAAGGGGTGCAGTTTTTTTAAAGTTTTTTTTTAACAAATTGACACCTACTTCTACCTCTATCCAGGGCATGTGAGACACACCGCTTGGCAAGATCTGCCTATGAATCAACATGGTGTGAGGATACCCTGTGAGGACGCTGTCGTGGCTTGTTTTTGTTGTTTTCTAGTAGCAGCATCTGACGTTTCAACTTCGTAGCTTCAACTTGAAGCTCAGCAGGATTGTGTGTGTGTGTGTGTGTGGGGGGGGGCTTAATTATTTGTCATTGTGCATACATACAGCCGCAGTGTCTGGAGAGCAGTTAGGGGTTCAGTGTCTTGCTAAAGAACACGTTTCTCCCTGTTAAAGGGGTTTTCAAGGGAGTTGTTCCTTATCCGATGTGAGGGTCTAAGGACAGGATGTTGTGTTAATGTGAAGCCCACCATTGTGATAATGGCCTATGCAGGTAGAATTGGCTTGACTTGGACACGGTTTCTGCAGAGCGCGGAGATAGAACCACCAATCCTCTGATTTCTAAATGACTGCCCCACCTCCTGAGATATGCTGCCCCTGGTGGTGGTGGGAGGGTGAGGTAAAGATGTGGATAAAGTAAACAGAAACATTTTTTCCATACCTTCCATTAGCAAAGTCCTACCAGGCACAGACCCGGGTTTATTTAAGCAATGAAGTTAAGTGAAAACAGCCATCTTCCACACACACACACACACACACACACACACACACACACACACCCAGACAAAACCTTTGTCATGTTTTCCTCCGAATCCAATACTTCTCCGCTATGTTCCATTTAATTCCGGATGGTTGACATGTTTCTTTTCCAGCTTCATTTATCCAGTAATTGGTCCGGCTGTATCTGTTAATACATCTCCGGGGACCACACACACACACTCACACACACACACACGAACACACACACACACACAAACACACACACACACACATCTCATACATCTAGCAGACCACACACCCTCAGAGCAGCTTCCCTGCATCAAAGCCATTTCTACCATTTCCCCTCAGTTGTGTTATTAGGCTGTGGGGACATGTAATTATTATGCCAGGCTAGGCCAGGGCTAATGATGCATGGAGCTGCAGTCTCTGGTTAGACGGTCACAGTCCAGAGGAAAGGCGCCAGGTGTTCGTGTTTGGAGCTTTACGCAGCCCTAATTGAACCCCCCGCCCCCCTGCAGAACGGTGAGCATGTCAAACAAGGAATATGATAAGTTGAATTAACACGCTGCTTCGACGTAGAACACGTTTGTTTATCCGCGCACAGCACCTCCACGTCCTTTACTCGGCGGATGGTTGTCTGGGAAGTTCTGTGATCACAGGTGGAGGCTTTTTAATGTGGGAGCCGAGGGTCCAAACTCCTGTTGACTGACAACACCTGCTTTGCAATTCACGAGTGGCCGCGTCAAAATTGTTCAAACCCAGGAGCTGAAAGAATGGTTCAGTTTTATTCTAACTTGCAATTTCAACAAGATGGTCCCCAGCCTCCTTCTCCATCTTCACCCGAGCTGAAATTCACTGTGTCTTTCTGCCCGAGAAAGTGTGTGTGTGTGTGTGTGTGTGTGTGTGCGTGTGTGTGAGACCCTGAAGTTCAAGGACACTTATATATCCCCTGCCTCTGGCTGCTCTTGTCCGTACCCAAGTGGTATTTATTTAAAGAGCTCATCTACCCTTCTCTCCAACACAAGACAAGCACCCCCCCACACACACACCCTACACACACACACACACACACACACAAACCTAAAAACCTAACCTTGGACAGTTTTTGTAGACAGGGAATAGTACTGTCTGGAGTTGCTATCTGCTACATCCAATAATATGCTTTC